>CAMOHE010032720.1:0-15324 GCA_946598075.1 Artocarpus hirsutus | reverse complement strand
ACACGACCCGATCTCTGATATGGCATCATGCCCTCAAATATATATATACATATATATCTCTTTGATTCATAAAATCTCTTCTTTACCAGATATAATCATTTATATTCATTATGGGGGTTCATTATGAACGTTTCTCAATCAACTGCTTGTAAAGATATTTAAATAGAATCATTTCTCAATCTATCATTGAAAACATTTGATAAAAATTCATTTTTGGCTTAAATCATTTTTGGAAATAAGGCTACCAAAGAAGAGGGGTAGAAGTCCTACCTCAATATCTGTGTCGGTGTCCTACACCATAATCCTGGTCCGCTATATGTTAACTCTGCGGATCCACGCACAATCCTAAATGCATAGTAACTTAGTCCATTAGTATCTAACCCAAGGTATCCTATGATACTAAATCGTCTCATGATGTCCTAGTGTGCCATTTAGGTTTATAAAATCATTTTATAAAGTTAGAATTTAATTCGGGGTTCAAAACAGTAAAAACAAGTGAAAAATCATAAAATTGCACTAAGCCCGGCCGGCCTGTCGGTCGCCCTGGTTCTGTCTGCCGAACTGCACAGTTCGGCCTGCCAGAAGAATAGGTCTGGTCGGCCGAACATCTCCAGGTTCGGCCTGCCAGTCGGATGAATCCGGCCTGTTGATCCTTTGAATCCGGCCTGTCGATCTAGAAAATTTCAAAAATTTCCACGCACGGGTTCTCGGCTTCCCGAATCCAAATTCTCAAATCTCACTTGTTTTCTCAATTCCTAGGCATGAATAATCATTATAAGCAATAGAAAAACATAGTAAAACACTTTTAAATGGATTAAAACAAGTTTTAAACAAGATTTTCTCAAAAATTTCAAAAACAGAAAAATAAAGGAAAAGTGAAAAATCTTGATTCTAATCCGTTTTTGATGAAATGAAGTTTACATTCTAGCTAATCTAAGTCCATCTAACTCAGATCGAAGCTTTTCTAGACTCAGAAACTCTTAAATTTCAAAATGCAAGAAAATTTGAAAAAAATTGAAAAAGTTTAAAAATCTTGAAAACTAACATTAAGTCGAAGCTTGAATCGAGTTTGTGGTTGCTCAATCGCGTTCCTGAGCCTTCAATCCACAATCCTGAAGCTTGAAATCAAATTTTGTTTCAAAAATTTTAGAGAGAGAGTGAGGGTAACCGAGAGAGAGACGAGAGAGAGAGAGGAGAGAGAAAATGAGAGTGAAAATGAGAGGAAGAGGGAGAAAAATGAAATAAATAGAGGAAAAGAGAGAAAATTAGTTGCACAACGCTATGTGCAATAGAACACTGTTTTTAAATCAAATTGTTTCATTGAACATTAAATTAACAATTAAAAACAATTTAGGATAATTAAAAAAATCACTAAAAGAGTAAATTAACACAAAGTTTCTTAATTTTCACAAAATAATCAAATTAAGTTCAAAACACTCATCATGGCATACTAATTCATCATTTTACACTCTAATACCATTTAATCAACTTCGGGGTGTTACATATGGACATTGTGAATTCTTCAATACCTAAAAGGGATGATTAGTTTTGGCTTGTTTTATTCAGTTCTTAATTATTACAAGCTTGATGGTTATTGCGATAGCAACTGAGCTAGAAATGTTGATGATCAAAAAAGAGCAACTGGTTTTGTATTCCTCATAAGAGACATCACATTCAATTGGATGTCAAAGAAGTAATCAATAGTCACACTCTAAACATATGAAGTTAAGTATGTTGTTACTACCTCATGCATATGCCATGCTATTTTGATCAGGAACTTTTTGAAGGAATCAAACATTTTGCAAGAAGAACTGATAGAGATCTATAGTGATAAGAAGTTGTGAATAACTTTGGCAAAGAACTAGGTCTTCCACAATTGGAGTAAACACATTGACACTCGATATCATTACAAGGGAGTGCATCACAAGAAAGGATCTGTGATTGGCGTACGTGAGGTCTCATGACCAAGTTGCAGACATCTTCAGCAAACCACAAAGTAAGAAGACAGAAACACACTTGGTATCATAAAATAGGTTTAAGGGGGCGTTGAAGAATAAACTTGTTTTATAAAATCCAAACCCAAAACTTGATGAAGCCTAAAATCCAAACCCATCGTATGAAGAACAAAGGTAGCCTGATTCTTAGAAGTTTCTAAAGTTAAGTTGAAAAATTGTATCAACAAAGGAACATGGATACGAGTTCGAGTTCATTTGAGTTGTATGGCTCTTTAAAGAATTAGACTAGTGGTATATGTGTGTGATCCAAAATAAAAGTATGTTAGGTGGCTTAGTTGTTTATTTGTATAGTCTATGTTAATCAAGAAGCAGTATATATAGCTATCCTCACTTGAGTTCTAAGCATCAGACAAAGAAGGAAAAACAAAGAGAAAGAAGAAAATATAACTTCTAATGAGTGAATGAGTGAAGAGCAAAGCAAAGCTTTATATTCTGAGTAAGAGTGGTGTGAAAGGTTAAAGTATTAGTCCTACTACTCAATTAGAAACCATAAGACCAATAATTTCTTTAGCTGGTAAGAACAAGTGGAAAATTTATCAAATGGATATAAAGTCTACTTTCCTAGATGGTATACTTGAAGAAGAAGTCTACATTAAACAACCAATGGGTATATAGTGAAGGGGCAAGAAGACATGGTCTTGAAGCTAAAGAAGACCCTCTAAAAATTGTAGCAAGCACTAAGGACATGAAATAGCTGGATCGACAAGTACTTGCAAAAAAATGGTTTCTCAAAATGTCCATACGAGTATGCCTTATACCTCAAGATCAACGATGGAGGTGTTTTAATTGTTTGCTTATATGTTGACGATTTAATCTTTATTGGGAGCAATCCAAACATATTTAGGGAATTCAAAAAATAATGACAAGGGAATTCGAGATGACTAATATTAGGCTCATGGTGTACTACTTTGGCATCAAAATCAAGCAAAAGGAAGATGGAATTTTCATCTCACATAAAGGATACATGAAGAAGATTCTAAAAAGTTCAAGATGGACACTACAAGCCGAAAAACACACTGGTGGAATACGGAGTCAAGATGTCTAAGCGTAGGAAACGAGAAAGTGTAGATCCAACACTTTTCAAAAGCCTAGTTTGATGTTTATGATATTTGACATATACAAGACCTGACATTCTCTATGCAACTAGACTTGAGAGTCACTATATGGAAATTCCAACAACCACTCATTTCAAAGCTACAAAGAGAATTCTTTGATACCTAAAAGGTATGATCAGTTTTGGCTTGTTCTATTCAATTTTTGATGATTACAAGCTTCTTGGTTGCTTTGATAGTGACTAGGCCGGTAATGTTGATGATCAAAAGAGTCCAACTAGCTTTGTATTCTTCATAGGAGATGCCGCGTTCACTTGGATGTAAAAGAAACAACTGATAGTTACACTCTAAACATGTAAAACTGAGTATGTTGTTGCTACCTCATGCACATACCATGCAATTTGGCCTAGGAATTTTTTGAAGGAATTAAACATTTTGCAAGAAGAACTGACAAAGATCTATGCTGAAAACAAGTCAGCAATAGTTTTGGCGAAGAACTCTTCCATGATTATAGTAAACACATCGACACCCGATATCACTACATAAAGGAGTGCATCAAAAGAAAGGATGTGCAACCAGAGTACATGATATCTCATAACCATATTGCAGATATCTCTATAAGCCACTAAAGTAAGAAGACTTTGTCAAGTTGAGAAACACACTTGGTATCATAAAAACAAGTTTAAGAATGGTGTTGAAGAATAAACTTGTTTCATAAAACCCAAACCCAAAAGTTGATGAACCCCAAAATCTAAGCCCATCATGTGAAGAACTAAGGCAGCCTAATTCCTAGGAGTTTCTAAAGTTAAGTTGAATAATTGCAGCAACAAAGGAACATGGATATGAGTTGGATTTCATCTGAATTGTATTGTATGGCTCTTTAAAAAAATTAGACTAGTGGGTTTAATATATACGTGTGTGATAAAAAATAAAAGAGTGTTAGGTGGCCTAGTTGTTTATTTGTGTGGTGTATGTTAATCAAGAAGTAGTATATATAGCTCTCCTCACTTGAGTTGTAAGCATAGGAGAAAGAAAGAAAAACAAAGAGAAAGGAAGAAGCATAGCTTCTACTAAGTGAGTGAGTGAGTAAAGATCAAAGCAAAGCTTTGTATTCAGAGTAAGAGTTGCATGAAAAGTTGTAATATTTTGAATTATGAGTTTATAAAAGTTTGTTTTTAGTGACAAATTTCCAACAACTTTAGCATATAAAAGTTTGTTTTTGAGTGACAAATTTTCAACAACTTTAGCATCAGTTATTTATTTATTTTTTTTGCATCTATTATAACATATATTAATTCTAGGGAGAGTGAATAAAATAACAAAATTTTGAAAGTTTTGAAATAAATAATAAGTTCTAAAAATATTTATAGTAAATAGTAGATTTATAATATAAATAATTTATTTATTATGTAAATGCATTGTAAACAATGAGATAAATAAATTATTTACATCTTAAATTTATTTATTGTGCAAATAAGAATTATTTACACTATAAATAAGAGATAAATAAATTATATAAATCATAAAATGATATTTACTACAAATATTTTCAATACCAATTATTTACTACGATTAGTTTTAAAAAATTGCTATTTACTACAACACACAAGACCATATTGACATATAATCGTATTTGGGAAACAGTTCTAAGTCACAATCATTTTAATTATTTGTTGCAAGAAAATCGAAACGCTTTGCATAAACACCTTTAAATACTATTTCCATCCTTATTGCCATATTATGCTATCTTGTTATTTTATTAAATAATCAACTTTTTTTAAGAATCCCCTATCTTAAGTATCTTAAATTTTTTAAACAAAAAAATATCCTAAAAATTATTGCAAGTTCCTAATCTATCAAAACTTACAAAAATTGTTCCCGTAGTAAAACTTTGTCTCTAAAGACAAATTTAAGATCAATTATAGGTAACGTTCAAAATTAGCGACCACAAAAAGTCATAGTATAATCAGACAGCTATTTTTAGAACTTTTTGTGACATAGAAGTTGTAATTATAATCAAAAAAGCATACGATGCAATAACAGCTTCTATAAAAGATATTCTAAAACCAAATAAGCTTATCATTGCGTAAATAGCCAAATAATAAGTATAATTCAGTTTCCTAAACATATGACATAACATAGCTTTAAAAAAAAAAGATAATAAGCTAGATATATTTGATAATAACACTCCAGACTATTTTTAACGAGACCAAACATTTTTAAAGATGACGCAACCACTACAAAACCTAAGAATAAAAAATAATTTTTAATGAGTACACACATAAAGTAATATTATTGAAAAAATTAAAAACTTAAATTATATATAAAACTTATCTTGTAACAGCTTCAACAAAATACCTCCCTCCCACCTAATATCGTCCATCAAGAAGTTATTATAACAACTGAATTCAGAAAAAGTAAAATAAAATAATATTAAAACTCTTATAACAAAAAGTACTAATCAAAATAACAATCAAAACTCTCATAAGAAAGGCTTAATAATAATGATCGTAATACTATTTACAACATTAATATCTTTAATTTTCTATATTTTATGAGATAGATATCACTCACTAAAATTAACCTATAATTTAAGTTAAAATCTTTTATTTGGAAATAATTGATAGCTTTAAAATGATAAATAAAGGGGAAAATAAATATGAAAAAGAATGGTGGACAACGGAGACAGACCCTACCCAAAAAACAACTGATGGTAGCAGATTGGCAAGAAAATGATGATTAAATTACAATGGGAAATGCAGGTTAAAATGATGAATAAACATATTTTTTCGAATAACATGTAATTTTCTCATATAAAAATGGTTTTAAGCGGTCATGAAACTCCAACACGTTGCTTTCTAAGCATTAGTTTAAACTAATTAGTTTGAATCAATTAATTAAAAATACTCTAACATGTGAAAATTTCACTATATCATATATTTTAAGTTATTTACACAGTAAATAGATTTAAGGTGAAAATAATTTATTTACCCCTTACTTACTATTTAAATAATTCTCATTTACACAGTAAATAAATTATTTATATGGTACATCTTTTATTTATTTTAAATATTTTTAAAATTTGATATTTACTTCAAACAATTTCAAAAATCTACTATTTTCCTCATTTTTTTGCTTGAAACTACATAACATGTGAGAATTTTATACTGTAACAAGTAAAAGTATTAGTTGAAACTGATTTGCAGGACACTGGTTACAAACTACATATATGCTTCTAAGTAAACTCAATCATTGAGATCCAATTAGTTTAATGTACTTTGGTTGATGCAATATATAAGACTTTAATACTGGCCATTCATCCTTATCACCCAAACTAAACAAGAATTTTATTGAGCAATTTTCATAAATGTCATCTTTTAAAATTTACTTTTTATAAATGTCACACATGTTCATTTGTGGCATAACTTAACATATAATATGAATGATAACGTGACATGAATATTTTTAAATGTGGCAAAAATAAATACAACTTTTAAAAATGAAGCATAACATTTAATTTTCTTAATTTTATTCTAATTGAAAGCTTGAGGGTAGTACGGGCACTGGGCATGAAAACATCATCAATTTATCTAAAATAAATCGCGGCCTTTTCCGTTAAACGAACTTGTTTGCTTTGATAATCAGAATTGCAGTCTTCTGAGTGTTATTGATTATGGCATAAATAAGAGAGTTACATTATAAAATTGTACTATAAGGAATATTACACACATAAGAAAACGTAAGTAAATGGCATTAGGCTCCAGTACTTTTAAAGTCATAAGACTCAATATTGGCCTTTTATGTTTATTGCCAAAATATCAACTAAAATTTTTTAATCCACTCTTCTATTTGAAAGCATGAGATTAATCAGGGGGCAGAAAAACATACTCTATGGCCTTTCTTAGAACTGGCTTGTTAATTGCGATAATGACACCGGACTATAATATGATTTTCTAAGAAGTTATTTATTTGGGCATGAGCACTAGAGTTTCAGTTTTTTTTTTTTTTTTGAATAATTTCATTATAAAATTGAAATACAATGAATACACACATATGAAATTAATAATATGAAATTTAAGGGCATACAATTCCCAGAAAAAGAAACTAGAAACCAAATAACGCAGCAACAAGCATGAAAAATAAACAAACACACTACTCTTAAATTCACAGATTCATGTATGTGCATGTGCGAAATTTATGCGTGCAGATAAGGTTGAAACTCATTGGCTTCATACTGTGCAACATCATTCTGATGATCACCACCTCCAAGCAGTTGCTGTGCATCAGAAACGAGGCCATCAAGGCCACTGTCAACGGGCTTAAGTTGTGCGGCGCAAGCAGCGTTATAAGGGGAAGTTAAAGTTACAAGACACTTGCCAAACTCAGGCGACTGATCAGTGAGATCGCAGTCATCAACCTCAAAATTAAAATCAACATGACCAGATGGGCTGATCACAGCTTTGCCAAAATTACTCCGGGCCACACCACAGGGTGACATATAAGTGGCCTGCGTCCATCCACGGCTGGCTTCTGGGAGGGTGGTTGAAATTAGGGATCTGGCACTTGGATAAACCACCAAAAACATGTACTTTGGCAATTGGATTATGACGAAAACCACTGGTAGTAATACCAGTACTAGCACCGAGGATGTCATTTGCATGGACTGAGCTCATGCCAATTATCATGAGCGACAATCCAAGGACTGGCACTAGGCTATGATGTGCCATATTGAGATCAATATTCTGGGATTATTTTACTCCAGGAATTATAATTACAAGTATTTGGAAAAGGCTTGATGTTTTTGTTGCTTCCAAAACTTGTGCAAGAAATCCTCTCTTTATAGGTTTCAATATGAAGTATACTTAATGTTAGTTAAAGACATCGTGGAACACAATTTTACATAACGCTATTATTGAACTACTTAATTAACATGTTAATTTGTGCGTCCCACGTTATTGAATTTGGAGGAATATTGAAATACATTGCTGGCTTTCATACTTTTTTTTAATTATCTTAAATCGATCTCATATCTCAATCTCCCAAAACTAAATAATCTCACCAAAAGATGTCATAGCTTATTTGTTAAATAAATATTATAAATTGATTTCATATGTGATGTGCAAGAAGATATTCAACAGAGCTGGCCTATGAGGTTTGACGTGAATATAGACCTCTTCAATGTAGAGTTGACATTTGGATTATATTACTTTTAAATATTAATAAAAAACATACTCATTTAAAACAAGAATAAATCAGTTAGGTTTTATTTTCATTTAGTTTGGTCGGCCGTGTCTCAATTAATTTTTTCCAAAAAAAAATCCATAATTGGGATCTTCACATGAGAATAGGGGTATATATATAACTAATCATGACTGATCATGACTCAACATTGGCATTGTTGTTAACGCAAAAAGGACTACATAATATATACGGGGTGAATTCATTTTGTTATTTATTTATTTTTTCTGTTCACAATTTGTAAAAAGTTCTCAACTAATCACAAAATCATAATCATGTCCAACGACAATAAATGTCAAGGTAGGCAAATAGGAAAAGAAATTAAGAGAATAAGAATAGAATGTGCAAACTCAATTTATACGCATTTGATGCAAAGCCGCCTACATCAACTGTTACTACAAGTTTTAAAAACTACCAATCTTTTCTAAGAAATTCACAAACCCTTGGCGACAAAATTATGAGGGTTTGACAGCCTGTCAATACCAAATTTAACAAGGAATCCATGTACCTGCAACAATTTATAAAGAATGAGAAATTTAGGCTCAAACAATGTCTCCCAAAGACTTGATACAACATAAAGCCTATAAGAGAAATGAACTGGCATGAAGATCTGACGCAAATTTAGTAGAGCGTAATTTTTTTTTCTCAAAAAGGATTTGCAACATAATCAGGATCCGGAGAGACTCAAGAAAGGTAAGAGTATATATTTCAATTATCCAAAGCTTCATAAAAAAGGGATTTATGCTTTTTGTACCCAAAAAAATGGAGCTAGCCGTTAACACTCCCTTTGGCATGCAGAGAAGTGTACTCGACTCTAGAAGCGCTACTAGTTGAAATCAACTTTGTCCCCAATTCTTCGCCTACTTGCTAATGGCTATTTTG
Source organism: Artocarpus hirsutus (assembly GCA_946598075.1). Taxonomy (NCBI): domain Eukaryota; kingdom Viridiplantae; phylum Streptophyta; class Magnoliopsida; order Rosales; family Moraceae; genus Artocarpus; species Artocarpus hirsutus. The sequence goes on along the minus strand of CAMOHE010032720.1, from coordinate 6,137 downwards.
TAGACTTTACCGTTCGCTTACTTGACCGGTCACATAGGATCGGTAGGTTGGGCCTTCTTGGTCAGCACTCCAATTTTAGCGCATAAAATATTTTAAAACCTTTTCTGCACAACTCACTCAATATTCATTGAAACCCGATGACTTTAAAGCTTTTTGGAGCTAGTAGACTTTGCTATCTAATGGATGTAAAACTCATGGGACATTAAAAACTTATAGACAAGTCAAAGTTTACTCGTACATCAAAGATTTGATAATATCCGAATGAGCAAGTCTAAAGCTTTTCAATCTTTGATTCAAACATTTTCAAATCAGAATCAATGAAGAATAATTTATTATATATGGGATCATAGAAAAACTTATAATAGACTTTGAGAAAACTGGAAAAAGATTAAAACGATTTAAGTATATATAGTCCAAAATTTAGTGTTTGTAAAACTCAATTTACATAATTGAACGGGTCTATCACGTCAAACCTCATAGGCGAGGTATATTGAATATGTTCTTGTACATCACGAGAAATCCGTTTATGCTATTTAAATTAGTTTTCCATACCTTGTATAACAAATAAACTAGCTGTAAAATCTTTTGTTGAGATTTATATGTTTTGGGAGATTGAGATATATGAGTTCTAAACATCTATAAAAGCCAGCAATGGACATCTCATTCCTCCAAATCCAGTTACGAGGATGCACAAATTAACATGCTAATTAAGTAGTTCAACCATAGAGTTATGTCTAATTATGGTCCACTATGTCTTTAATTAACATTAAGTATACTACATATTGAAACCTATAAATAGATGCTTTCTTGCACAAGTTCTGAACGCAACAAAAAAATCATACATATCGTATACTTGCAATTACAATTTGTCACATATATCCCAGATTCATCTCAAAATGGCACATCGCCCAGTACTAGTCCTTGCATTTTCACTCATGATAATTGGCCGCATGAGCTCAGTGCATGCAAACGACAATGTCCTCGGTACTACTGGTACAAACGACATCCTCGGTACCAGTGGTACTACTGGTACTAAAGGTACAAGTGGTCATCCAGCTACTGATGAAAATCGAATTGCAAAAGTACAAGTTTTTGGTGATTTATCTAAGTGCAACCAGCTCCCTAGTTTGGTGGCCAAATTATACTTCACCTTGTCGTGTGGCAAGGAGAGAGTTGCTGCTGGCCAAACGGTGATGAACCCATCTGCTTTTATTGATTTTACTTTCGATCTTGTCGACAGATTTTACAGTGGTCCGTCGACACAAGACTTGAACAACTGTTTATTAGCTTTAACCAATGGTAGTGCCTCTGAAGTTCATCCCGTCCAGTCCATCGACGGCCGTTCTACTGTTCAATAACTTCTTGGGATTGGTGCTCAACAGAATCGTGTTCCAACCTATGAAGCCAAAGAATTTTTTACTTCCAATTAATTGCAGTGCTACTAGTACTTGTGTTTTGTGTTCACTTTTCACGCCATGTTGTTTTTTTATTTATTTGGTTTCCGTTTTCCAATTTCTTTTGAATTTTTCCCTTAAATCTTATGGGAGTATTGATTGTTCTTGAAATTTATATATTATTGAAACATTAGAGCAGTTTTTACTTTACGTTGTTAATTATTTTTCATTCTCTGTTGACATTTTGAGAAATTAATTATGAGCATTCGATGCAAATCCTTGGAGTTGGAATATTTGGGCGACAGCCAGGGGTTTTGATAATTTGTAAATCCACGACACTTTGTACACTAATCAGTCTGATCTTACCCTTCAATGTTTTGGTCTCTGGCCGATCTATGTGCCCTTCTGTGATTATCTCGGCCAGTTGAAGTAATTCACGTAGGGTTGTGTCCCCACTTAATTTTTGAAGTACTGATTTTTTGTCCACAAATTTTTACAAAATTTTAGTTGTACCTTGTTTTACATGAAAAGTTATATTTATCCAAACTAAGAAATTGAAATATGTCATTGTACCCTCATTTTCTTAAAAAGATTATGATATATGCACTTAATTAATAATTAAAATATATAATTATATTTGTATGCAAAAAATCAATATCAGTAATTTTTTACATAATGCTACCACTGATAAAAACTTCTGGCTCTGCCATTGCTAAGACGGATAGTTCAATGGTATTTACTTGTAGAGCGAACTGTGGTGGAGTCTTTATAGTACTTGAGGGTGGCTCTCACCCGTATTGGCATCTCATTTGTTTTCGAACTTAAATGATTCATATTAACTATCGAGAAAGTAGTAGAGTTTCATATGGATAATTTATGACTGGAGTGTGATTGATCTGCTTATATGATCCCTCAATTTCACAATAGAATAGGTATGAAACAAGTTGGAAAGAAGCTGGGCTCAGGTTGCAACAAACAACAGCCTCTAAGCTGTGTCTGGTAGTGTCACGGCCCAAACCCGGGGTATGATATAGAAGCTTGGTTTAAGAAAAATAAATTAAGTTTAAGAAAATAGATTGAAAAAGATTATGGTTGAAAATGTTAAAACTCTATAAACTTAAGTACTGAAAACGATGCAGTAAAACACTTTTATTTTCTCAAACTAAGACTGTGATGCCCCAATATATATTTTAATTGATTGTGCAAACATTGGATTAATTAGAGTGCCTAATCTAATTAAACTGTCATTAGCACTTATTTAAATTTTATGTTGCAAAACTAGTCAAAATATCCCCTTTTTAAATTCTCATCGGTCTTTCTGGTTTATCATATTACTATTACTAGAATCCTTGCATCTTCATGTGATTTGCTACTAGCATAGCATTGATATGTCTAATTTCATTTTCCCATACATGATAAAGCTCCATCTTTCCCACTCACAGTATTTTAATGTAAATCAGATTCCTATGTTTTCCGCTCACAATATTTTATTGAGAAACTCAGGTTTCCATACCTGATAAAGCTCCATCTTTTTCCACTCATAATATTTTAATGCAAATTCATTTTTCCATACCTAATAAAGCTCCAGATTTTTCCACTCCCAATATATTAATTTAAATCAGATCCTATGTTTCCCACTCACAATATTTTATTGAGAAACTTATGTTTGTATACCTGATAAAGCCTCATCTTGTCCCACTCAAAATATTTTAATGCAAATCGGATTCCTAGGTTTCCCACTCGTAATATTTTATTGAAAAAAAAAATCTTGTTTCTATGCCTGTTAAAGTTCCATCTTTCCCCACTCACAATATTTTAATGCAAGTCGGATTTCTATGTTTCCCACCCACACTGTTTTATTGAGAAACTCATGTTTTCGTATATGATAAAGCTCTATATTTCCCACTCACAATATGTTAATCTAGGAACCCACACCCATAGCCTTACATCATATACATTCACTTCCACTCACCCCTTTTCCTTACGCCTCTCTCCCTCTGTCACTCTTCATTTTGCTGCAGCAAAAAAAAAAAAAAGAAAAAAAAAGAAAAAAAAAAAAAAAAAGAAAGAGGGGGTGGGGACAACAGCTTAATCACCCAAAAATCCCAGAAAACTAAAGCCTCCATTGGTCTAAAAATGTCATCAACTCAAGGGTCAATGCGACAAGCATTAACATTCACATCACAAAGGGGTTGAGGTTAGGATCTTGACAAAACTAAATCTGAAAACTATTTTCCCTTTTGAATCCAAATTTTCGTGCTCAATTTATGTTTATTTTTCATCTTAAAATCTGAGTTATGAACATGTATGCTTCATTTTGAGGACTGTTATAATATAATTGAGACTGATTTTGAAGATGGAAATTTATGAATGACTGATGAAAAGATGTGAGCATGCTTATAATCTGTGGATATGTAATACATGTAGAGAAATTGTGCTAATTCAAATATGAGTGGTCTATCTTTACCCTTACTTAAAGTTTTGATACTAGGATATATAATGTAATTTTAAGGTTAAAATATAGAAAAGATGTGGTTTTGCTCTTCATCTAAAGATTCATGCATGCTCCCATATTTTACTCCAAACGCCACACTAACGACCGAATTACATAATTAATGAATTTGGGTATGAATCCCGTTAGATTGGATTAGTTTCTAATCTATGAATTAATAATGCTAAAGGTTAGTAACTGTACAGGAGCATACGTTAGATTAGTATTGGCATGAAAGATAGCGTTGTTGGAATTTGATAAATTCAAGGAAGGATTTCCAATCCATTCCTTAGTAATCATGTTTTAAATTGTATTGTTTTGGCCATATTGATATGCTCTTGAGATTTTATGCTCAAGTTCTATAGGTAAATGATAGGCTTTTTATTCCTTTTTTTAAATTTTTATTCTTTTTTATTTTGATTTTTTGTGAATTTATAGACTTATAGAATGCTCAATTTTAAGGAAAAGTCACACGAATAGGTAAATTATACAAATCAATTGCATCTGATAAAAAAATTAAAAATTGAAAAATCTTGTTAAAAATAAGAAAAATTTTGAATCAAGCAGCCCAAGTCATCGTGGCCATCCACGCGTATGTCAAGAGCTCCTCTTGGGATTTGATGCTGCATGCGCAAATGAGCTTTCCTTCTCTGCCCTTCGATAAATGTACCGCAACTTCATCCAGCATAGGATGCAACTGAAGAAATAAATAAAAAATATTAAAAAGATTAATAAAAATATTAGGAATGGTAAATTTTTACTACTATAAAAGGGAGCACGCTCCAAATAAATTGTTTATGAAATGTTGTTTCTTATAACAAAAGATTTTGAGAACAGTATATGTGTGTAAATAATGTTATGTTCTTAGAATAAAACATTCCGGGCATAATGGTTTTTCAAATGCCACCACGAATATGTATGTCGCCTGGCGGTTGGGTTTTCAAACGCCACCACAAATATGTACATCTTCTGGTAGTTGGTTTTACAGAGCCACAAAATGCCAGTTATGAGATATAACCTTAGGAGCAAAACCTTAAACCTAAATCAGGGCACTCCACAGTATGAGCAATTGGCTAAAGTATTGTAAGTATATTGGAATATATCATATATTGCTGAGTTGTGAACTGAAAATTCAATTGGATTGCTTCATCTCTCTCTTTCTTTTTTACTTGATTATTTAAATGTTCATGTTTTATTTATTTATTTGAATGTAAATTAAATGATATCTTGCTAGGTCCTTTGCTCATTTGTCTTTATTTTACTTAACCCCCTCCAAGCAGTGCTAAGAATGGTGTTGAGTGAACTATGACAGTTGCAGATTTTTGAGGTAGAGTCGTACCTCAAGTTGTTACATTTTTCCCCTTGCGGTTATGTCATTTTCCCTTTAAGTCAAGGTATGTAATATTTAAACTTTCATACTTTTTTTCCATTCTGGACTTCTCTTTAATTTATGGACTGTAGTTTGATGTCTAGTGTATTCATGTACGTGGTATTCATGTTTATTTCAATTCTATGCTAGGACATGGGATTTCAATATAAATCCCTAAACTGATGCTAGAGGCAAATTTTGAAATCCAAGCAATTATGATGTTTTATTTTCTTGATATCTGTTATAATATCTAGATTAAATCACTTGGTAAAGAATTTCACAATTAAAATCTATAGAGTTGGATTTTATTTAACTCAAGGGCTAAAATTGTTTTCTTAATTAAGTTAAAATACTTCATTTTATTTGGGTCTTGGTTTGAGTAAAGTAAAAGTGTTTTACTACGTCGTTTTCAGTAATTAAAATTATGAAGTTTTAACATTTTCCACCACAATCCTTTTAAAACCATTTTCTTAAACTTAATTTATTTTTCCTAAACCAAGCTTCTATGGCATACCATGGCTTCAAGTCTTAATAAGAAATTTTGGTATCAAAGCCATAGGTTTTTTGAACCTTGGGATTCACACATACATAAAACATCAAGAAAACCACTAATAATTTACTTTCCTCTCTTTTCATAAGAGAAAAATGCCTCCTGTCATGTGGCGTCCGACGCGGGCGTACTCCCTCAAGCCTCCATAGTACCCACTTTACGGGGCCCTCATACTTATGGCTCTTATTGGTAGACCATCCCCGTGCCGCCCACTCATCCGTACTGTCCCCTCTGGGGCCCTCTAGCCCCTCAGGGTTTTTCTTTTGCGTCCTTCAGGTTCGAACATCAAAACCTCCCTTAAGAGGTTCTTATTTCCTTCTCGAGTACCAATTG
>CAMOHE010032697.1:760-74627 GCA_946598075.1 Artocarpus hirsutus | reverse complement strand
CCGATGGCACAGCATCGGCTTGCCGTTATGAGGAAATCATTTCGGCCTACCGAACTGAATTGTCCGGCCTGCCGATCTGTCCTTAAATACAAAAATCATTCATAACATTTAATTATCAATAAAAAAATAATTAAACACATAACATAAATGACATGAACATTTGAGCACATCAATTCCACGCGAGCGTCACCTGTCAAAACACTTAAAATTAAAATGGTTAGCACCATTATATCATATATCATAACATATCATGAGTATAACACTTATCATCGTCATTAATATAACATTTAACGTCGTCATTAACATAACATTATCTGTTACATAGAATTAGGCGGGCGTTACACTATAGGTATTCAACTTTCCTAGTAACAACAGCAACACAGTGGCTGTTTCAGACACCATAGTCAATCAGATAGCCATCTTCTTACAACCCCATTGGGAGGATGTAGCTGCTCTACACTCCCTCAACTCTAGCACCAGCAATAACGATCACAACAATACCAAACGCCACAACAGCAAACCAAGCAACACCTACCACAACAACAACTACAACTGCAAACACTCATCCATAATTGAACTGATGAGTTGGTGAAGAGAATGAAGAACAAGAAGAAACAGTCAAACCAACCATTCACTTTGAAGCCACTCCAATGACGACCTTGTTAACTCTCGAGTCCATCCAGCAGATGATAAAGGAGATGCTTAAGCAAAACACAAAGCTCATGGAGGAGAAAATTGATGAGAAAGTCTCAAAAGCAATGAGCAAAATGCCAACACTCGACGACATCTTGAAAAACATTTGAGATACCCCACTCATAAAGAGGATCACTTCTGTCGTCCCACCGAAATATGATAATCTTGTGTTCGCCCAATTTGATGGAACCTCCAATCCAAAAGATCACCTATTACAATACATGAACGTGGTCAACACGACGAACATACCTGATTCAATTCTGGACGAGATGATGTGCAAATTATTCGCGTAAAGTCTCAAGGGTCCGATGCTTAAATGGTTTAGTAACCTGCCCACTAGATCGATTGACAGCTTTAAAGATTTAGTGGATTCGTTCGTCAAGGCTTGCTCTGTACGCATAAAGACTGGCAAGAAGTCTAAGGACCTTTGGGTCAATCCTGTAGAACCTAGGTGAATCGCTACAAGCATACATCAAGAGGTTTAGTAAGACTCTTTCTGAGATTTTAGATCTAAAAGACAGAATGGCTTGAGAAACATTGAAGAAGATACTCTCACACGAGTCCTCTTTTAAGAACAGTATATGCTCCGACTACCCTTAGACCATCCAAGAAGCCTTGAACAAAGCAAAAGGATGGATAGATCTTGAAGAAGAAAATGAAAGATACGAATGAGAGCTCTCAAGAAAATAGATCAAAGAGGACAAACAAGAACACCTCCAAAGAGAGAGTGGAGGAAGAAAGAAAAGTCACAACCCTTGAACAAGCCACTCTCACCACCGAAGTATGCCTTAAGCATATGCCCGACGGAACTGATCACGTAGCTAGAAGGAAAAGACTACTTTAGATGGCCAAACAAAATGGCCCCAAGTTGGTCCCGTGACCACCGAAATATTGCGAGTTCCATCGGGATACAGGACACCATACAGTTGACTACAAAGCCTTGCGATTCAAAATTGTAGAATTACTAAAGAAGGGACATTTGAGGGAATATTTGTCCAAAAAAGGAAAGAAGGTCTATGGGCTCGATCAAGAGCGAGAAAGGCAGAAAGACAGCCAAAACACAGGAAAAGACACCATCACCGCCACCAGTTAGGAAGGTGATTAGAGCCATTTGCGAAGGCTCCGTTTTTAGCGGTGACTCCTCTAACTAAATGAAGGCTCACTAGAGAAGAGCATGTCAAGCAAATACCGATACCAATACCAATGAATATGGCAAGCACACAATTTCATTCAGAAGTGATGTGGCATTCACGCTCGACAGTCCACATAACGATGCCTTGGTGATTAAACTAAATATTGTGAATTGCAAAATTAGTAGATATTAGTTGATAATAGAAGTTATGCTAATATTTCATTCCTCTCGATGCTAAAAGAAATGGAAATCAGCGAAGAGGAGATTAAGAAGTCCACGACTACTTTAGTTAGGTTCAATGGCGAGGCGACCATCGCAATAGGTAGGCTTAAGCTGCCCATTTACACAGCAGGTGAAAATAAGATGACGAGCTTCCTTGTCATGGACTGTCTGTCAGGGTATAATATTATTCTTGAGCAACCTTGGATTCACGCGATGAAGGCCATCCTGTCAACTTATCATCAGCCGATCAAGTTCCCAACGAAGCAGGGAGTTAGAGAGATATTAAGAAGTTAAGAAACAGCACAAAGCTACTACACCATAGCTATGAAGTAGAAAAAAGCTTTATAGCAGTTACAAACTAAGTCATCAAACGGATCGAATAATCAAGATTATACAGAATCAGTGTTGGAACAACTTGATGAAGTACATATCAATCTGAAAGACGAGAGATGAACAGTGAGGATTGGGTCGCAACTAGATGCTGATGAGACTATAAAAGTATATATTTTACAGGGCTTAAATCATTTATTTATGCTTTTATTTCATTAAATTCTGTAATTAATAACATTTTTGTATTAATAGGCGTCTTTGTGTCTTAGTGTGAAAAAATATTTAAAAATGTATTTTTAGTGTGTTTTTATGTTTAATAATATTTTTAGTAATTTTTAGAGTCATTTCGGTATGTTAAATGTATGATTAGTTTGTAAAATAATTAATTTTAATATGTTTGTGAATTTTAGATTTAGAATTTGGAGGAAAAACGGAGCAAAACAGTTTCAAAATGGATAAAAGTAGACATCAAATGCATCAAAAAGATAAAGAAAATTCGAATTCATCTAGAAGAGGACACATGGCACAACGGTAGCCGTCGATCATGCCACTAGCTGAATCTCCACCATTGGATCTCTACAGCCGTTAGTGCTACGCAAGCCACGTGTCAGTGCTGACAGGCGTCTGGTGGGACCCAATGTCGGAGATGCTCTTTTGATTTGATGCACGTAGCTTTATTTGTATCAGCCATGACGTTCGTCCGATGTTCTTACAAGACTAATCTCACGGCTGTCAAGCAATCAAAGGCGGCATGGTTGACTAATGACTGTAGACTTGATCTATACAACTATTCCAGTCACCAGTTAGCAAATCTAACGGTTCTCGTGTGTTCAGTCACCTTTGCCAAAGCACTGGATAACAAAGGAAAAAATGCATTCTCAAGAATGCATTTCAGCGAAAATAAAATAAAATAAAATAATTTGTGAACCGCTTATTCACGTAGTAGGGGAGGCGGCCCAAATAAAATAAACAAATAAATAAAAATAATTTAATGTTAATAAATAAAAAATAAAAAAGTGCATAGTGTAAATTTTTGCACTATAAATAGGGGGAGATTTCTCCCCCCTGAGCACCCCTCAACGGGCCAAATGGCCCTTCTTCTCCCTCTTCTTCCTTTTCCCCTCCCTTTTTTTCTTATTTTTATCCCATAAGTAAAAATAATAAAATAATGTCTAAATTAGTGTAGAGAGTTTGGTGAGGCTTGTCTCTATATCTGCTTTATAATACTTATATTTTTGTGGAATAAGTTATATTTCAAATCTTTTAATAATTATTGTTAATGTTGTTATGCTACTTAATTTTTGCATAAATTCAGTCATGCTTTTTTTATGTAATTTAATTATGTTACATAATTAGTATTAATAATACTGTAGTCATACTCGTTTATTAAGTTGAGTTTATGCTATATTATAAACATGGACTGGCATAGTAAATGCTTGGTAATGCTTGATTTATTGTAGACAGAGGATGGCATAGTGTATTCTTAAACCAATTAATAAGTCGATGTGCTACCAAAATTAATGCAATAATTTATTCCATTAAAATATAATAATTTTGATTTATTATTATCCTTTCTATCATAAAATTATGTTAATTATAATTGTAGTGACAATAGTTATAATTTTCATAATTAGTGCACCTATTCATTAGTGAGAGATTATTATTTTGCTATTTTTATAGAAAGACCCTTACTGCATTATGGCTTGCTATATTGTCGCTCTCGATTGACTTATAGAAATAGTAAAAGTGTTTGTAATTAACGAAAAATGATATAATAAATCAAATGCTTTACATAATTATTAATTAGAGTTAAAATTCCATACTAGTTGAGAAACATACAAAGGATTCTCTAAGCTTTATCGTTTTAATTTTATGTTTTAAACTTTGAACTAAAAAAAACCATAAAAATATTTTCTTTTATTTTAAATTTGTTTTAAAAAACCGCTTGCCTTTTTGAACGTTTATTTTATTTATTTATTGAGTTACAAATTTTCACCTCCCTATGGATACGATAACTTTTTTATACTACAAACGTCCGCCGTTTAAGAAGAAACATTTTGGGTGTTACCAGACGCTGAGATAAAAGCTAAAATAATTAATTTCTTAAGAGCTAATAGTGATTGTTTCGTGTAGTCTCATGCAGCTATGCCGGGAATCGATCCAAGCATAATTTCATATCGACTCAACGTCAATCGTGACCACAAAATTGTGCAACAAAAAAAAAAGCTTGGAATTAAGCGAAACAACATTATAAAGGATGTAGTTTGAAGACTACTTAAAGCCAGGTTCATTCATCCTGTACAGTACCCAGATTGGCTTGCGAACGTTGTGATTCTCAAGAAGAAGAATGAGAAATGGCGGATGTGTGTGGACTTCACAAATTTGAACAAAGCTTGCTCTAAAGACAGCTATCCGTTGCCGCACATCGATTGCCTCGTTAACGCGACAGTTGGCCACGAAATCTTAAGCTTTCTTGACACTTTCTCTTGTTACAACCAAATTCTCCTGCATCCAGAAGACCAAGAGAAGATCTCTTTCATTACTGAGCAAGGGATTTTCTGCTTCAAAGTTATGCCTTTGGGGTTAAAGAATGCGGAACCCACTTACTTGAGGCTAGACAATATGATGATAGAACAGCAAATTGCTAAAAGCATAGAAGTTTACATTGACGATATGTTGGTTAAATCTTTGCAAGCTAACCTTCATGTTCAACATCTACATGAATGCTTCGACGTTCTCCAAAAGTACAATAGGAAGTTGAATCCAGAAAGTGCACGTTTGGAGTGGCAAGCGGTATGTTCCTAGGTTGCCTCGTGACGAAGTGAGGAATCGAAGCGAACTAAGATCAAATCAAAGCCTTCCAATTAATGCCATCGCCAAGAAGCAAGTGTGAGACCCAAAAGCTCACAGGACAAGTTGCTGCGCTGACTCAATTTATAGCCCGATCGTCAGATAGATGCCTCCCATTTTTTCAGCTGCTAAAAAAGAATATAAAATTTAAGTAGAACAAACAATGCGAGGAAGCATTCTAAGATTTGAAGAGGTACTTGTCCACGCCGCTTATCCTTTCAAAATCAAAAGACAGAGAGCCATTGCACCTATACTTGGCAATCTTTGAAACCACCGTGAGTTCGGCATTGATTAGGGAAAAGGATGCGATCCAGAAGCCTATCTTCTTTGTTAGCCACACTATGCTTGATGCAGAGACGAGGTATTCAATTGTCAAGAAGTTGACCTTTGCATTAATCATGTCGACTCGAAAGCTCTAGCTGTACTTCCAAGTTCACACCATCGTGGTATTATCCTCTTACCCGATGCGAGCCATATTGCACAAACTTAACGTCTTTGGAAGATTGACGAAGTGGGTTGTTGAGCTAACATAGTTTGATATTGAGTATAGACCTTAAACAGCACTGAAGGCATAGGTACTCGCGACTTCGTTGTTGAGTTGACATACAAGCCAGGAGATGAAGGATCGAAGAAATGGGCCATGCAAGATGAGGGAGCTAGTAATGAAAGAGGATCGGGAGTGGGAGTGCTGCTAAAATCACCAACTGGTGAAGAAATCAAGTAAAGTTTCTGACTGAGGCTTATAGCCATGAACAATGAAGCCAAATATGAAGCAATAATCGCCAGCAAGAGGCTAGCCGTGACACTTGGAGCAACTGAGCTTATTGTAGAGAGCGATTCTACTTTAGTCATTAATCAATAACAGGTGACTTTAAAGCATGCGATAAAAAGATGCTTTCATACCTTAAGCTAGTGAACAAGCTCAAGACTCAGTTTGATCACTTCGTAGTAAAGCATATCCCATGAGAATAAAATTCTAGAGCAGATGCACTTGTAAGTTTCAGATCTTTGGTCAACGTCAACGAGAGAAGAATCATACCTTTGGAATGCATCAACTAGCCCAGTATCGAGTTGGTCGAAGAAACAAATTATGTGGACCCGAGGGACGACTGGCAAACTCTCATTGAGATGTACATACGTGATAGATGGCTACCTGAAGATAAATAGATTGCAAGGAAGATCAAAGTTTAGGCCACTAGGTACTGCCTGATCAACAAGAAGCTCTACCGTCATTCCTTCATAGGCCTTTATCTCAGTTGCCTTAGGGAGGACAAAGTGGATAAGGTTATCTGGGAAGTGCATGAAGGCTTGTGCGGTAACCACTTAGGCGGAAGATCTTTGTGCAACGAGGTCAAAAGGCAAGAATTTTACTGGCTAACCATGCAAAACGATTATGAAAGTTTTGCTAAAAAGTGTGATAGTTGCCAAAGACATGAACCAACCATCCACCAACCTGCCAAGGAACTCTCTTCGATCAACTTGCCATACCCCTTTATGAAGTATTTGATGGACATTGTTGGAGCTTTCCATCCTACTCCTAGACAGGTTAAGTATCTGCCCGTCCTTACAGATTATTTTTCCAAATGGTTCGAAGCCAAAGCTTTTGCGAATGTTAAAGAGCGAGATGTCAAGAGATTCATTTGGAGAAATATCATCTGCCAGTTCAAAGTGCCAAAAGAAATCGTCACCAACAATGGCTCGCAGTTCGTCTCCATATCCTTCAAAAAGTTATGCCACGACTAGGACATTATTTTGAGCTTCTCCACACCGAGGTACCTGCAGGGTAATGGGTAGGTAGAAGTGACAGATAAGACGATCGTGAAGAACCTAAAGAAAAAATTAGAGGCCAGGAAAGGGTGATGGGTTGAGAAACTTCCTATGGTGCCGTGGACCTATCGAACAACTCTGAGAAGGGCAACTGGAGAGTCCCCATTTTCCCTCGTATACGAAACAAAGGTAGTCATTCCTACTGAAGTAGTAGCTCCTAAACAAAGCAAAGAATGAAGAAATGATGCGAGATAGATTGGATTTGATAGACAAAAAGAGGGACAATGCACTTTATCACCTTGGACGTTACCAGCAAACAGCCGCTAGGTACTACAACCAAAAGGTGAAGATTAAGAAGTTCAAGGGAGGCGAGCTTGTACTCAAAAAAGTTTTCCAAAATACGAAGGAATCCTTTGCTAGAAAACTTACAGCCAATTGGGAAGGCCCTTATCAAATTCAAGATATTGTTTAAGACGAAGTCTACAAACTAGAAAAACCTGATAGCTCGATCATAACCAAAAGCTGGAACGCACGCCACTTGAGGAAGTATTATGTTTGACAACTTGTCTTTCAAATTCTACTAAGTTATCATTCAATTTTATGTAATTAAACTACATTCGGCTTGATCTCTATACATAGCTATTTAGGTAGCTCGTGTATAAACAAGTGCAGCCACTTTATTAATTCAAATGTTATTTTCTAATGATTACCATTAAGAAGTTCTCAAATCAACTTCGCTTGACTTCAACTAGCCACCTTCATGGCTTAGTACAACTTCAGACTCGATCAACTCAATTCAAACATTCTCCAACACCATCATCATGGCTCAGTTTCAAAAATAGATTCGATCAACTCTCCCAAAGTTTGATCTCACACCGCCATCTTCATGGCCTAGTACGACTTCAGACTCAATCAACTAGATCCGAACACGCTAAAATGCCATCATCATGGCTCAGTCCCAACACTGGACTTAATCAACTCTCCTAGAGTTTGATCTGACAATGCCATCATCATGGCTCAGTCCCAACATTGGACTCGATCAACTCGTCTCGAGTTCGATCTCACATTGCCATCATCATGGCTACGTCCAAACTTTGGACTCGATCAACTCGTCTTGAGTTTAATCTTACTTTGCCAACATCATGGCTCAGACCCAACATTGCACTTGAACAACTTGTCCTGAATTTGATCTCATATCGCCATCATCATGGCTATGTCCAAACTTTGGACCCGATCAACTTGTCCCTAGTTCGATCTTGCATCACCATCATCATGGCCAAGTCCAAACTTTGGACTTGATTAACTCACCATGAGTTCGATCAAACATCGCTATTTTATAGCTAGGTCTTTGGATTCGATTGACTTATTTCGAGTTTGATAATACAACTCCACGGCCTACCCTAAGGTTCGATCAACTCCCCCTGAGTTTGATCTTTTGCAACCATCAACGTGGCACTATCTGAACTCAGGACTCGATCAAATCAATCTAATTTTGTTTTTACTGGTTTAAGTTTTATGCTAAGATAATTAAAGTTTTGACTTGAATAAAAGTTAGTCATTACTTGATTCTCGAATTTGAAGTAGAGTTTATTAAGAACTAAATTCTATTTGAAATTTGAAACAAAAACTATTGGGAACAAATTCATTCAAATAGAAGTATAAATTGTTCAAGTATTACAAAACAAGCACAAAAATTTCTCATAGGATTTCTCCCTTAGCTTGAACATTTTCTCCCTCTACGACCTCACAGCTAGGGGCTCAACAACTTATTCATTGGCCTTCGAGGCGTCTACTCTTGATTCAGGCATAGTAGTTTCAGCCTTATCATCTTCATGAACTGTCTCATTTGCATCGGTCACTTCAACATCAAGCTCGTCAGGAGACAACAGCTCCTCTAATTTTGCTATCTCTTTGTTGATATCTGAGGCACTAAGTTTGCCTAACTTAGTGTCGTGGACATCGAGCAGTTGTTCCTTGATCTCCTCGATGTCCTTGTCCTTTACTTTTATTGCTTCAGTCAGATTGGCGACCTTCTCCTCGTCCAATCAAAGCCTGCTGCCTAAATTTATTAGCTTCTTATTTGACTTGGTCAAGGCATCGACTGTGTCATCAAGTTCTCTCTTCTTGTTGTCTCTCTCAAACTCTGCCTTCCTAAGCTTTTCTCCAAGCTCCTTGTCTTTTAGGGCCTCTTGCTTGTACTTGTAAGCAGCTTTGTTTGCAAAAATATTATGGAGCTAAAAGGCCTATATCACAGGAAAGCTTAGTATGAATCGACTTAAACCAACTCAATCAGTTTGAAAATGATTTCATGATTTACCTGTCCTATGGCCGCAGCCGATTCATTGTATAGCCAAGAAAACAACTTCCCATCGAGAGTGTCTTCGTCCTTGGTGATGTTAAAACTTACCACTACTCTTGTCGTTGCCTCTTTGTCTTGGATAATGCTGACGTTCTCTGAGACGTTAAGGTTTTTATCAAGAACCCTTGCTTCGATGTCTTCGGCTAGAGCAGAAAGTTCTCCCTCTTTCCTTTTCTTTAATAGTGGGGGTTGTATGTCGAAAGGAGGAGGCAAAGGAAGATTGGATGAATCGACTGGAAAGGCTACCTCTTTTTGGACCGAAGGCTCGCCAGCATTGGTCTTTTTTTTCTTTGCTACTCTCTCAGCAGCTTTCTTTTTCCTCATCTCGCCAACCGAAGGGAGTGTAACCTTCATTACCAATATTACATCGCATGCAAGAAGAGCATCTTTGTTAGATAGAGGAGCAATATATTTCGATAGACCGTACAGTCGCTAAAGTGCACCATGGCAGACAAAGACTCAATCAACTCATTTTGAAAATCGAATAGGAATACCTGTTGGGATTTCTTTGAAGTGTTTCCACATGGACGACTTTTTGAGTCGATCAAGATGAGAGATCTCAACCCAGGTCCATCCTTTCAATGCCAGGAGTTCGTCCAACCTTACTAGAAACCTTTCGCCAATAGGGGCTGGATAATTCAAGTCGTAATTTGCAAAAAGACAATGTTAAGGATTAGTTAGAATTACTATTTGAAATAAATTCAAGTGTCAGTGCTTACCAATGTAACCAAATGCAAATGGGAAGGGGAATCGAGCAGTTAGTTCGAAAGAGTCGCAGTTGATTGACAAGAAGAAGTATCTCTCTTCCCAATGTCTGTCCACATTAATGAATCCAATAATGAGTTGCTTCGACTGCCGGTATACAAAGTAGAAGCGGCCCTGCTTTTTGTTTTTCGGCTTCAAGAAGTAACACTGGAGAAAGTCATAGATGTCAAACTCGATGCCAGCTTCTTTGACGAGCACTATCAAAGCGATTAGTAGCCGAATTCCATTGGGTAAGAGTTGAGTCGTGGAGATGTCGAAGTGACTAACGATCTCCATCGTGAACTCTGGGATTGGCAGTCGAAGACGGAGTTCAAACCACTTCATATATATGCAAAACTAGTTTTTGTTTTACGTATCAGCTCGCTTCTTTGGATAAGGTACTCGAATGTCAACCGAAGATGGAATCATGTACTTCGATCTTATAGTTATCAAATCCCCCTCATTTAAGATAGACTCCAGATTTTTTGTAAATAAAGACACTCCTTTGGTGAGAGAAACGTACTTCTTTTTTTTTATCGATCTAATTTGATTGACTCTAGTTGAAGGACCTGTTGGCTTGTTTCTTTCTTCCTTTGGGTTCGCTACGTCTGTGCTTGTCCCAAGGCTGCTTGTTCTTGAGCTCAATTTGATTATCGACTGCTCACGCATCATTTTGTCGACTTTTTTTTCATCGCTACTCAACTAGGGGACTTCATCGCTGCTTGTGCTTGAGTTGATTTTAATCGCTTTTGACATTTTTGCAAAAATAGATTTTCAAAAGGAGATTTAGAGTTTAAAGGATCTAGGGGCTAAAGGATCTTAAAATCTAAATAATCTCAATAGTTTGCAAAGTTCTAAGCTTGCAATAGCCAAACAGACCAGGGGATCATAGATTTTCTTAGAAAATGGTATGGAAATGGTATCAAAAATCCCAAAATTAAAAGAGAAATAAGGCTATGGAAAGAAATTTGCAAGAAAATCAAAAGAAAAGAAAGAAATCTTGCCTAAGGATCGTTGGAAAACTCGAGAAAATGGAAGAAAATCACCTTGGGTTCCAAGAAGAAGAAGTAAAATAAAGAAGAGAGAGAAAAAATGTATGTTATGTACTATCCGAAGGAGTCTGATCAATGGTTCAGATCAATTCAAGACAATTTGATCCAAGGCTAGGGTTTTGTGTCTTTTCGAATTCCCAATCAAATTGAGGCGGTGTCCTTTCAAATTAGGTGTATACATTAGCGCAACAGAGATATTTTGGAGCCTTCCAATCGCGTTGTGACACATGTTACAGGTAGTTGAGTATCGCGATCTTCCAAGGAAGGGTGATAATTCAAGTATAAATGCAACATTTCGATCAAGGTGACATGCCGTCGAACTAAAGTTTGACATCTGATCACTCCTATAGTTGATTACATCGACTAAGGAGTGGGGGGCTAACTGTTAGGGTACAATTTAGTCAGGCCTAAATTGTCCACAAGGCTTGAAATGACAGCCCAATCGAGTAGAGTGAAGCGACTTAGCTAATTGACGTGAGACGTACAAGTCAAATTGAGGCTTCAATTTGGTCGATCGATTCCAACCTATCCATAATAAATGTATTCAGATTACATTCGAGTCAATTTCCTAAGTATTCATTTGATTGGATCGATCATTACAAACTGACAATTATTAGCATGTCTGACCATAAGCTAAAACATGGGAAAAGCATGATTCCTTCGGCCTATCAAAGACTGACATGTGTCCCACTACTGCGGTTACCTCAAAAGTGAGTGCCTACTCCACTCTACCAGTCAGTTAGAAGTCATGACTCCCTTCTATTCTCTATATAAAAGGACGTCATCTTCAATTGCACAGACAGAAAAAATGATATACAGAAACTCTGCCAAAATCATCCCCTATCTTATGCCTTTGTAATCTGTACATAATTTATATAATAGTGAAGAACAGGGGATGTAGCTCTGATTTATATAGGGTGAACCACTATAAAAATCTATGTGTGGTATCTTTTTATTTTCCAGCATTACTTTATCTTGCTTAATTTCAATTCGTTAGTTGTTTCCTATAATTCAATCTAACACATTTGCTTTGAAGCTAACGGATCCAAATAATGGTGATTTGAGGGCCAAAATTCATTAAATAGATCTAGCTTGAATTGACACATTTTATATTTGATTGTAGATCCCACATCTACATTGGTCAAATTTAGACTTGCCTGTTTGGTCCTACCCCGTACAAGACCTTGAGTTGTCGTATTCTAAACAAGCCAGTTCTTTCTCGCACTAGATCAAGCATCGTTGTTGTCATCAAAACCTTCTCCCTATTGGCTTTCAAGATGATGTTTTAGTGCCTTCATCGAAGAGGCCATTTGGCTTATCATCAAGAAAGAAAGAGATCCGTTTACTTTTTTTTTAGTTTTAAAACTTATTTTGTTTAATTCTCAAATAATTAATAGCTAAAATAACATTTAAGCAGTAACCAATGAGCGTGAATTTTGTTGTAATTCAAAAATATAAAAATATTTTTGAATTATTGAAAATTAGGTATTTAACCAAAATTCAAGAGGACAGAATTCTCTCAATTTTGAACCCTTTTTCTTTCCTCTTCAAAGCTAGTAACCATAAGGCTAGGCTAAAAAAGGAAAATAAAGAAATGATGTGATTGCTAGACCTCCAATGCAAGAAGGAGGCAAAAGAAGAATTCAGGGATGGAGGTTGGAATGCGTGGGATGACTGCAAAGGAGAGTAAGTTATTTGCTGAGGTGGAGTGTTCTAGATGTGCTGTTAGGGTGGAAACGGAAGATGAGCTGGACCAGAGGCTACCAGAGTGGATGGGGACACGCTAGAAGGATGATTTTCGAGAATTGTGGAAGGCTCAGGGGAATAGAGTGAGGAAAGAATGGTTAGTTAGTTAGTGTCGGGAAAATTAAAAAAAAATCTGTTAGAGGAATGCAAATAAAAAAAGGGAAAAAAGGAAAGGAGGGAATCATCAGTGTAATCAAGAATTTAGAGGCTTAGGCTGAGGAGTGTAGAAGTTCAATCGAAAACATTCCTATCTTTTGCTTTCTAGATCTTGTATTGGTCTGAGATCAAACTTTCTTTTCTTTCCTTTCGAGAAATAAAGAAGCGCCACTCTTACTACTACTAGTCAAATTTCTTTTCCTAATTAACCATAATAGTGCTTACCTACATTTATGGGTTGCCCGATCCTATCAAGCAAACGGGATACACTAGAAGAAACGTAACAATGCAACCTTTTTTAATTATATGTAAGAACTTTATAATGTAACATAGTTTTACTTTTTCAGTGTAGCATGTGGGAGCTTTACACTATAACAGTTGGAGTTAATAAGTTCTCACGACGTTGCCAAACAAAGTTTGTATCTTTTCTGCAACAACAACAACAATAATAATAGAGGAAGACTACTATAAGACCCCTTTATTTAATCTTATTGATAAGACCCTTTTGTAGATGAAAAATTAAAGGTCTAAAATCACATACTCATAAAAACAAAATACACACAATCACATTAGACTATAACATTTTTAATCAAAACAATTGTAAAAATAATGAGAAAAAAACTCAAAAATTTCAAGAAATTTTCAAAAAACAAAGAAAATAAAAAGTCTGCCCATAGGGGTGTCGATGGCGGTGGTGGTAAAGGCCAAGAAGAAGGCTGGTGGAGGAGCAGTGGATGACTATCGAGGTACCACAATGCCGATCGACAAAAGTTAGAATCGCGAAGGAATGCGATTGATTCTGCCATTGACAGATTTGCAAGGGCGTTCATGGAATGCGACATTTAACTGTGCTTGATGAAATCTTGACCATGGTGGTCGTGATTGAGCTCATGATCTAACCTCAAATATATGAGCTCACGATCCTTCATGATTTGACTACATCCCCTTGAGACCCATGACCTCTGCGAACTGAGCTTGCGATCTGACCTCAGATCCAACCTGTGAGCTCAAAACGCGACGACCTACAGCAAGACCGAAGCCCCTTGCGTTTTGCGCCAAGAGTTAACCCGCTTATGACCCGCCAACGAGACCTTCCCTACGGCAATGATTCTTCCTCTTTGTAGTGATCTAACCTCAAAAGATCCAACATTTTTTTTTTTTTTTTGAGATTTTATTTTTTTGAATTTTGAATTTTTTTTTAATTTTTTATAATCTAATGCATGGTTTTATTGATAAGAATTTTTAATGGGTCTTTTTGTAGCATTGCCCATAATGATGATGATGATGATGATGATGATGATAAGGGATTTGTGCAAAAATGACCATTTTTTTCTCTTTTTTTTAAGTAAATATCCAACTTTTTCAAAAGTAAGGAAATGGCCTATGCACTCCTCTCTGAATTAACTAGTGGGCCTGAATTAACTAATGGGACTAAAATGCCTAGAACACCCTTACAGCTCTCTCATTTTTAGGGTGTTTGGGAGTGGTGAGAACCACTCAGTTCCCACCACAAACTCAGTTATGAACAGTAAAAAACTCTCATATGCTACAGTAACAATAAAAAAAAATTGCTACAATGTAAAACTCTTACATGCTACAGTAAAAGTGGTTCTCACCACTGGTTCCCACCATCCTTCCAAACACCCATTTTGAAACCCTAGCAGCCATCAAACCTCCAACAAAGTAAACACGTTCTATTTCTCTCCCTCTCTTTCTGTCTCTCTTTCCTAAACAACTGACTCTCACTGTGTTTTCATCTCTTTTCTCGTTGCAGTTTTCTCTCTCAGGTCATCCTCATGGAAACGAATTTTTTCTTGTTGTTATTGGCTACGAATTGTTTCTACTATTAGTTACAAATTTTTTTAATAATGAACTTTGCTACATCAATGATTTTTGTTTGTAGGCAATTTCTTCAAAATCATTGTTCAGTTTTATGAATGTGTATCTGTTGAGTTTGTCGATGACGTACCGCGGTAAAATAAAGACAAATCCAGTAGACCAAGAAAATCAACTGTGAAACAATGGGGCAGGCAAAAAGAAAAAAACTCAATAGCTCTTTTGACCAAGAATTTCAGCTATGATACAATGGGGCAGGGCCAAAAAAGAATGTTCAAAATTTCCAATTAAAAACCATCCATTTTCATGACAAATAAACAGCAGCTCAATTCAAGCAACAACATCAACTTCATCTCAATCTGAGAAACTACATCTTATCTCAAATACTTGTATACCGTAATGACCGGAGAAATTTAAGAATTAATAAGTATAATTAATTAAAGATTTTTCCCATAACTACGTTATTAAGTTTATAAGAACGTACAAGTTTAAAACCTATAAGTCTAAATTTGTAAGAATTACGAAAAATGTTTATAAGAGAACGTAAAATCTTAGAAAATAAATAAGAACTTACATATTTAAGTCAAAAGTTTCCTTAAAACCCAAACAGTTAATTATGTGTAAAAATTCGTAGAGTTACAATTTAAATTTTACGATTCTATAATTAGATTAAATTTGATAATACACAGTATTGTTGAACATTATAAAAAATGGTAGGAATTCAGTTCAAAGATAGAAACTTTTTGTAATGCTTGGAAAATTCATAGTTTAAATCGTGATTTAATCTCAATTTATAATTATAGAATCTTCCTAATTAACGTGTATTTAGAAAGCCTTAATTATGATACTACACCTGAATAATTAAAAAATAATTATTTGATGTACTAAAATAAGCTTTTATGATTCAATAATTTCATGTATGGGTCAAAATTGTAGCCTTTATAAGAACCTCAATTAATAAATCTAAATTGAGATTAAACTATAAAAAAATGAAATTCCAACTCAAGTATAATTATTCGAAATTGCTACATGATGTCAATTCAGATTAATAATGATCAACAACTCAACACCATAAAGCAAAAATGGTAAGCATAATACTCATGAATGGAAGATCGATCTCGATTTTCACGAGAGCACATGGCTTGACAAGAATTTTGTAAAAGATTATTAAAAATTCAAGAATTCACATTCATAGTTAATTATTTACACGTGTAGATATTTATGTGCAATTAATAATAATAGTAGCAACAATAATAAAAACATTAATGCAATGCTTGTAAAACATTAATGCAATCCACAAGCATTGCACAAGCCTTTATGTCTATGTAATATCACAAATAAATTATTTTCAAATCCATAACGTGATTAAGAAAAGTTTAAAAAGCATTTATAGTATATTGTAGACCCACAAACAACTTTTTACGATAAACAATTTGAGTTATGTCCGTAAAGCACGAAATTAAACTAAGTTTAAAATTTAAATTAAATTGACTTACAATTAGTCAATTTAATTTACGAAAATTTCTATAAATTATGACTTATTGTTATAATAAAATTCGAAGTCTAAATATGTTTTTATATTAAGTACGAAAATATAACAGATAAAAGAAGACAGTTGGGTCAATGCTACAATGCAAAAAATAGAAAATGGTGAAAAAAGAGTAAACGAAGCAAATCAAAAACCTCGAATTCAAATTAACGTCAATTCAAGAAAACAAGGACAAAAAATCACAATGTTCAGATAAAAGTTGGTCATCCATTACTCAACTAAAACTTGGGAGCAGCTACATGTCAAAAGCCCAGGACGCCAAAAACAAAAATAAAAATAAAAAACAAAAAAAAAAAAAAAAAACCCCGACAATCAGATACAATGAGTCAAATCGTATCAGTACAAAAATTATAACTGAAATATAGTCAGAATCTGCTGTGTGGCTCTCTATCTCTTCTTGACCAACCAAAAACAGAGTCCACAAGGAGAAGAATATTGGTGGTGGGGGGTAGGGGGGAGGAGGGGATATTGTTAAAAAAAAAAAAAAAAAAGAAAGATAATCATAGTACATATTTCCAAGGATCTTCTGTACACGGAAAAATTGTTCATTCACAAATGTGCAAAACTTGGACCCTCTGGCCTCAATATTTAGGGGGGAAGTTTGGTAAAGCTCCCGCTTTCAGTAATTCAAAACTTGCAGCAGTTCTCTATAGCCAAAAAAAGGAAAGTGGATAGACCACCATTGATAATAATATATAATTTGGGTAGAAATAGTTTCCATACCCTGATATTACGTTTCGAAGTCAACAGTCAGTCTCCCATTTGACCAGTTCGCTTAATCAGAGTCCTTTGAGGAACCTGATGTGGAATCGATTCCACCAAAATTTTCCCCTCGACTTGCAAGTGCTGAAGGGTTCCCATGGTTACACTCGTCCTCATTGCCACTCGCTCGAGTTCTTCCTGCCCTCGACCGGATACTGGTGCCCATGGGGAAGGGCTCCTGCAGAGGAAAAGATAGGTCATTTTTGGTCCACTTTGATTTCCCAAAATTCAGTTATGGGTTAACCCCCCCCCCCCCAAACTCGGAACTCAAAGTTCACTCTTGATAACTTCAGAAGATATCTACATACAAAGCTGATAGGAGAGTTTTACTAATTGAATTTGAACTTTCTTAGTTTCGTGCTCTTATATAATTTCCTGCCCAATAAAAGATACATAGGAGCGCCCATTCTCCAAAGGGAAGAGGAGAAAATATAAGAATTAAAAAAGTTAACAATGATAAAAATATGCTCAAAAAATAACATTGGTAAGAATATGTTGTTTTTTCCTAGTGTTGTTTAATATGTAGGAAGGAGGGGAAAAAGGAGATATGGACAATTACTATTTTACCCTTAAAATAACAGTATATTGAAACAAAATAAGGAGAAAAACGTAAATTTACTATGCCAAACTTAAGTTTCAAGTTTTCCCTCAACAGTATCCCTAATTCCAACTATGGATAGATTAAAGAGATGGCATCCACTAATACTTTTTTCAGCTCAGATTTCCTTTCGTTCCGACCAAACTAGGAAAAGACATAAAATTGATTTAAAACTACCCCTTTTCCAATTTAAAACGAGTTATATTCATGAAAACGTTACTAGAAAATCATACAGAAAATTATCATTGAAGTTGATGCAAGATATCTTACCGGATCACCAGCATTCGGACCATCCGTATGAAACAGAATTGGACGACATCGTTTATCCTCGTTCATTAAGCTTGAATTCTGAAAATGGGCAACGAGGGCAGCTTTTCCTTGAATACGAGCATATGCAAGAGATGCCACCTTTTCACTGTTAAACTTCTCCCATTTTTTGCCATTGAATGCCTGAAAAAGATATGTCCTCTATATATCACTTTTTGCTCAAAAAGCAAAAACATAATAACCAGGTATCATGGACACAGAAAAAGAAAACACCATTTGCAGTAGATAACTCAAACTACAAGAAAATCCGTTTTCATGAATCAAACCTGGTGGAATGGAATAATCTGACGAGGATCAATCATGTTGATGAATGCATACCCCACATTGCACTTGTTCTGTTAAAGATGTAACCATAATACAAACTAAACAAATAAATACAAGTTCTTATTCCAGAAGGAAAAAAAAAATATTTACAAGTAATTTACTTGCCCTAAAGTCAATTGGCAAATAAAGAAAGTCGTAAGTTCCGCGACAGTGCTCATCAATTGCAGCAAGAAGCATCTTTGACGTGTACCTGTAAGACCACTAATCTGTTATAAGCAGAAAAGACATTTATACCACCGAAACGGAAAAAAAATGCTTCGACAATAACATGGTGGTGTACTTGTGCATATATGCTATAGCAATCCTCTCATAATAGAATTTTAGAAAAGCTATTTGCAAAGTTTCTAACCTAAAATGATAAAGGTACTCGTAATATATCAGATTATATAAGCGCATGCTTCGCCTCATCTAAATAAAGTAAAATTTTGGTGCCCACTATGTTACTAGGATGACCTCGCAAACAAAATGTTCTACAAGGGTCATGATTTTTATATTGCCTCCCGCTTGGGAGACTCACAACCTGCTGAGTAGCAAAATAATGATTGCCAACCTTATGGTATATAATCATTCAAACAATAAAACAAAAAATTACTTTTTTTCTACTGAGTTCTACAAAATAAAAGTGAAATGATCAAGTAATCAGCAGACAAGGATAAAAATGGCCCAACAAATTATCAGTTAGCTGCCACGACCTAACGTGAAAGTGTTTCCCAAGAAGATAATCGGAGACGTACGAAGAAAAGAGGCCAATCTTGGGTGGAACACAGAGAAATGCTTGTGCTTGAATTACATAACCAAGATACGTCTGCTTAACAAACAGAAAGCAAGATATTCTAGTAATCAGTTTGGTAAGGGGAGCTCGTACTTGTTGGGAATGTTCTTTATCATCAGTGTTGTGCGGCTGTCTTCCCCATGCACTATGCGGTCAATATCAAGCTCGTATTGTCTCTTGTCCACATTGTTTGAATTAGCTTCATTTCTTCGATGAGAAAGATTTCTTGCACTTTCACGTGGAGAGTCAAAGGAAGTAGGCATTGAAATCATTGGATTTCTCCCAGGAAATATGTGACAGCTATGGTGAGAAGAGTGTTTTGCAGCATTTACACTCATGTCTATGCCATTTCCACGGACTTGAGAAAACATTTTATGAGAAGAAACATCCATAAAATGCAATTGAGGACTACCAGGAAAACCTGCACTCCCAAGAGATCCAAGATGGAGACCAGAGGTTTCTGGAGAATAGACATGTCTTTCCCAGAGCGAAGGATTAACAGCCGGCGCTGATCCAATGTGGTGAGGTAAAGGTGAAGGAGAATTCAGCATAGGAGGTGTAGCTCGAGGAAATCCAGGTGATTGTGGAAAACGATGTGCATGAAGACCATTGACAAACGAAGGTGAATTCCGCAAAGCCATGGCATTTGAAGGATGTTGCTGATATGAGCCTGAATTATTCCATGCAGAATGATGTTCATGAACAGGATTGCTCCCGCTTCCATAAGATCCAATAACTACAAGTAATGGTTTGTCAATACGAAATTCACCCAAATGATGACAACAAGTCTAACAATAAGTACCTAACAGAAGGCTGGAAAATAAATGAAATAATAATATAACTGAAAATAGGTCACCAACCAAAATAAACAATGCAAAGAACTATAGCTTTCTGATTATAATTGAAACAAGAATTAGACAGTGAAAATGTCACACCTGGCTTATTAAAGATAGCTGAAAATATTACATTTAAAAGTACTGTATGTTTACGGGAAACAAAGACCTAGAAGAACCAGTGAGCAAAAGTAGTCTAAGACTGCCAAAGAGCTTGAGGATGAAATGGGAACCAAATATAGCATAGAAATGTATAAAACTAAGGTTGGGTGATCCCAGGAAGAAGAGAAAAGGGAACAGTTAAGTAACCATCAAGGTTTAGCTAATTGATTATAGATGAAACCAGAAAAAAAACAAAAAAAAAAAGTGACACAAATTGAAATCAACAATGTATCTGCAAAAGAAAAAAATTGACTGAACGTACCTCCTTTCAGTTCCCTTGGGACCTGACTTGCGTTCCTACCATGAACGTGACTGACGTATCCTTCTGTTATTCCAAGGCCCAGATTAGTCATGTTTGGAATAGCAGTGGGCGGGTTACATGGAATACCATGGGCCATCCCATCATGATTCTCAGGAAAGGAATCGGGATGGAAACTGTGAATTCCTTGGCTATCGAACCTAATCTCATCCAGAGAGTTACTGGACTCACAAAAACCAAATTGCTTGCTAGCAGATGTCATTCTCAATGGAGAGGCCAAAGTATTAGGAAGACTAGAGCTCTGATGACAGAAAGCATTTTCAACAGATGTGCTCATAGGTGTCCGAAATGCAGAATGAAAGTCTTGGTTAGATCCAATAACCATGCAGTTTGATGCAATTCCTGCAGGAGATGCTTTTGCTGCAAAGATAGTTTAAAATTTCAGTCGGCAAGAAAAATATGTATTTCAAGAAGTTGAAAAAAATTGCAAGAACTCTGAGTAGGCAGGCATATCATACTGTTGTGTCCTGATAATAAGTTGTCACAAAAGCTATGACAAAGTTTAGGCTCATGGTCATCTTGTTTCAGATTGGACACTTGCACCAAACTGCAATTAAAGATAAAAACAACTCTCTTACGAAGTGCACTTCAAAAAATTGAAATTAAAATAAAAGCAAACAAGGAAAAAGAGAACAAAGACCAATATATGCGACAAAAAGTGCAACAGAGAACTGCAGACCAAGATGTAAAAAAATAAGTCAAACTTTGCATCCAACAAGGCCCAACAAGCGCCATCCAAGTCAACTAAAAGTCTAATGATTAACATCAAGACGACCTAAAAGTGTAATAAGGCTATGGGTTATCAAGATTAAGTAAATACCCCTGCCTGGCACCACTAGGGTAGCCTGGTTCAAGCTTAAACTGCTTCTCAGCAACGTTTGTCTTATTTATAGCACAAAGAGCCATTTCTGCGGCTCTAACATCATAAAATTCTACGAATTTGCTATTTTGCTTGTCTGGAGTTTCTCGTATCTGGAAACAAAATATAGAAACCAATAATATCAAATAGTGTATCAACCCTGGTATAATTGAAGCAGGATTAAAAAGGGAAATAAAAACTACTTACTTGTTTAATTTCTCCATAAACCCCAAAAATTTGACGAAGCTCATCACTTGAAATAGAGGAATCAAGATTAGACACCAGCAGGATTCCCTGGTTGATAACTTTCTCAGAAGCATTGTCCTAACATATCATGAGGATGTGACAGACATTTAATTTAGTACAAAGGATTCTGAACATGCTACGATGCACAAGATTGGGAAGATGGAAGAATTGGAACAAGTAAATTTACGAGGATATAAGGTGACCATCCTTACCTTAGGTATTGAATAATGTATGTCAAGGTTCCTATGCTTCAGTGGTTTATTTTGAAGCGTCCTCATTGCATTTTGAGCTGCCCTTATATCATAGTAAGAGATCAAAACAAAACCACGGTGCTTGCAGGCTGTGTACAGGGTCTGTATATCTCCATATCGCTGACAGAAGAAAAAATATTCGTCAATTTAACACGCAAGGTAAATTAATGCGACTTGGGTGCATGGAGTCCTTAACATGAAGCTGGAGAGGATAAAGGACGTGTGAGCACCTCAAAAAGAGCTTTTAGCTCTGAATCTTCAATACTGCTACTGAAATTTCTGACAAAAAGTGTTCTAGAAGGGTGTTCACCGTAAGGATGTTCACCAGCTACTGATCCATTACAACCCACTTGACAATTCAAAACTCCCCCAACAAGATTGTATTTCCGGTGGACTGCAGGTAAACAATCCTCTCCTAATTCCAAGCCCCCACCATTGCTAAACAGATCAAAGTCTTCCACGTCATCACCAATATTTGCCTGAGCACCGTGTCCCAGCACGTCAGTCAGACCAGAAAAGAGATCATCTTCGTCTGGAAGAAGATTCCCAATAGTTTTCCTGTCATTTTCTTCAGAAGACTTCAACGGTTCTTTCTCACGGTTGGAAAGAACAGTCCTGACAGGCTGATGATATGTGTCATCATTTGCAGACAATCTCACTGCATATGATGAATACATAAAAGTTAAGATAATGATGATGCAAATTTATAATGCAAAGTGTACTTGACACCAACATAGAGTAAAGAGAAAATGCAATCTTTTCGTTCCCCCATTTCAGCGGTGTGCAAATAGAGCATATGCAATCAACTCAACAAACGTAGTCCCAAATATAATGCAAATAAATAAATACATAAGTTACAGTAGAATGGGTGTAAATCGATTTTTTAACAAGTTACTTGAAGCACAGTAAGTACTATTACATTTAGTAAAAGGCCGTTAAATCTGGACTAAAGTCAAGTCTCCAAGAGAAACTAAATTTGTAATCGTTCTGTATGCATGTTAGTACAAAAGAGTATCAATTTCTGAAGTAATATAATCGTCAATGTAGCTACAGAATGTTAGATCCGTAAAAATATCTAATATTGATTAAGAAAATAGAACATAAAAGTATAAGTCTGCACAATATGGATAAGCATTTTAATAGACATGAAACGGGAAGCTTACACTTTCTACAAAAAATTTCAGACAATGAGCTTGAGAACAGACTACTTTCATGCTGAATCCCATTAAAAAGATTTTTCTTCCCATCCAAACTATAGGATGCTGGCTTCGTACACAAATCAGACCACAACTTTACATCATGGTCCATAGGTTTCCATGAAGATCTGGGGATACTGGAAATTTCTTGTCCACCAATACCCTGTCTTTCTACTTGCACTCGGGCCAGATTGGACTGTGGCATCTCCAAGCGGTGCGCTGACCGTCCCACAACAGGTAAGAACTTTTCCAAGGGTGATAAAGAATCCAACTTGCTTCCAGGCTTTGCTATCGTTCCTTCCATTCCAAGTGAAAAAAAATAATTTCACAAATCATTTATAATCTCTCTCATAGCCTTTTTCCAAGTGAAAACACTACTGTTCATAACTTACAGGAAGAGCACTCTCTCGGTCCCCACCTTCCCAAAATACCCACATACACACAAAAGGGAGAAGAAGAGCTCTTTTACTTGATAATTTAGAATGCTATTAATTAAAGGCGCTAAGCCAAGATTCAAACCCCTTCTTGAGAAGAGCAAATACAATTTCATCATCTATATAAAAAATTAGGAACAGTGCAGCAAAGAGGAAATGTCATTCCATGATTACAACATTGTGATTAAGAACTCTAGCAATGCCTTCTATGAAACAAGAAAACTTTCCTCAAAAAACCTAAAATAGATTCATGACTTGAAAGCTGATCTAGCAGTGTTTACAACCAAATGTGCCAAGCTTTAAAAAGACCCAAAAAAAAAAAAAAAAGAGTGCATCACATATGACATAAGTTCATAACAAAATAAACAAGCATCTAACGAGAAAGAAGCCAAGGATTTAAAAACAAAAATATTGATGAAGATAAATTGCAAAAGAAATTACAAACAAACATAACATTATGCCTACAAAAAGAAACATTTTTAAGAGAACGCCTACTAAATTAACTAGGTGGTAACAACCTGCATTTCACTAAGAAGCTAATTCAATGTTTTAATGCCACGAGGAGAAAAGTTATCACCAATAAAAAGGATAGGAAAAGGGGGAAACAAAGAAAAAGGAAAAACATACTTCCACGCTTCAATCTATAAATTCATAGCATGTTTCAACAGTTCGACCTATGGATTCATAGCATGTTTCCTTCAAGGCTTAATACAACATTGTGTGTCACATAAATACTCAACAATGCATTCATAGTAAAGGAGCCTCTCTTTGGAGTTGGCATGTAACCAAACTAATGCAAATGCATTCTAACTATGGGCAAAACAAAATGTAATGTACCATATATAGTATTTCATTAGCTAGTTGCGGCTAGCTTTTTGAATTGATCACCCCCTTTCAACAAAAATTAAAAAAAAAATAAAAAATAAAAATAAGTAAACAACTAAGGACGTTCCTAAAATCCTAAGCTCTTCCTAGAATCAAACTTCTTAAAAACAAATATGGCAATTTTGACATAGATTATAACTGCTCATATCATTTCTATACAGACCAATTCAGACAATCTTCAACTAGGTGATCAGTAGTTGTTACCTTGGTGATGATCAGGCATGGTTTTCAGTTTCCGGACGTGTTTCTGCCCAATGAAAGTCAAAAAAAATTACATACCAAAAAGGATTAGAATTATTTTTTCAAAAGAAAAATAAGAAAATTGGCAAATAGAGGCAGCGGAGAGAGAGAGACAGAGAGAGAGAACTTCGCATAATAACAAGTACCTCAGAAGGAAAACAAATTTCTTCTAAGAAATGGGATGAGGTGGGTACGCCTCTTTGCTCCAATACTTCAGATGGCATTTTTTGCAGCTCAGAAACCGGAGAAATTCACCAGAGAAAAAAAAAAATCCAACTTTTTAATCACTTGTGGATTCTCGATACATTAGAAGGTCATCGTCTACACAGAATTGGAAAAATAAAACAATCAAAACTGAATAAAAGATACAGTAATCCATCAGACTATTCGGTAGGTCTCAACAAATTCAGTTCAATTGATGAGGCATTGAAAATCAATCGGTCTTCTATTTTTGTCAAATTTTATCTCGAAATTCCCGGTAAGAAACTTGAAAAAAAAAAAAAAAAACAACGACGACGACGACGACAACCTTTTCGTTTACCTACCAACGACCAAACAGAGTTGTTTCTGTTTGGTTGCCGAGAAAATTGGTAGGAAAAGATAAGGATCAAACTTAAACCAAAAAAAAAAAGACTCAATAGAAAGTTAATCAGCTTTAGAAACAATGAAGATATAGGAAGAGAAGATTAGAAGTTAGTTATAATTCAAAACAAGTCCAAAATTTTGACTCTCCAAGGTTAAGAAATCAGAATTAAAACTCCAAAATTCCACAACAGAATTTGAAAACAAAAAAAAAATCATAGGAAAGCAAAAGAGAAGAGGATCTAACCCTAAGGCAACGGAGCTTCACAGGCGGCAACTATTCACCAGCTCCGCCATTTTCTCTCTAGAAAAAAAAAATGACTGCTCACTTTCTCGCAATTTTTTCACGGGAAAATCGACAGGAAAAAAAGAACGAAAAACCACATACAGAGAACCGACACAGAGAGAGAGAGAGAGCAAAATTCTCAAAAAAAAAAAAGAAGAGAGAGAGAGAATTACGACAGAGCTAAAGAAGCTTCTTCTGAAGAAACTGTTTCTGCGACCTGCATTATCAAATTCACCACAGCAAATCGAAGAGATCGAGAATCAAAACCCAAAACATTTTCCTTTTTCTTCTTCTTTCGGTTTTTTTTTTTTTTTGGCTCTAACAATTCATGTGAAAGCAAAAGGCAGAGCCGAATTTTCTGTGGAGCTCGGAGTCGGAAAAAAATGGAGATTCCGGCGGTGGAGAGGGAAATTCCGGCGAGATCAGAGTCTCGCCGGAGAAGAGAGAGACAAAGAGGGAGGATAAACCACAACGAAACGCAACAGCGGTGATTTTTTTTTTTTTTTTTTGGTGTTTGGTGTTTTTTTTAATTAATTTCGTGTTTTTTAAATAAAGAGGGAGAGAGAGAGAGAAGGAGTTGGTTGGGTTTTTGAATTTTGATTGGAAAATAAATTATTAATCAATTAATTAATTTAAAAAAAGAAAAGATGAAAAATAGGAGAAGATCATTTTCAAACAAAAAGGGCCAGATGACAGAGGAGGGAAGAAACTGGGGAATTGGCGCGGCACGGGTTTTGTGCGTTTTGTGTGCGAAATGGATAAAAAATAAAAGTAACTTAGTTGAAAATTCATGAAAAAAAATAATAATAATAAATTATTAGCTTGTTTAAAAAAAAAAAAAAAACTATTTATCTTTTCATACCTTATATTTTAGATTTATCTAACCCTGTTTGGTATAGTAGTGAGAACCACAGTTTTCACCACAAACTCAGTTATAAACTGTATAAAGCTCTCACATGCTACAGTAACAATTAAAAAAAAAATTGTTACAGTGTAAAGCTCTTACATGCTACAATAAAAGTGATTGTAACCAACGGTTTCCACCACCACCCAAACACCATCTAAATATTATAAGAAATTTGTTTAAGAAGCTTATTAGAAAAACAAGATTATAGCTTGTACACAGTAAAGTTTGCACATATTACAATGAAAAAAAAATTTGTTACAGTATAAAACACTCATATACTATAATTTTCAAGTTCTAATCTCAAGTTTGAACTAACTTCATAAACAAATTCAAGGATGTTTGACAAATCTAGTTTTATCCAAAACTATTATAGGGTATTTGGAAGTAAGTTGGAACTGGAAATAAAAGTATTGTAGCATATGAGAGCTTTACACCATATTATACTTTTATTTTACACTATAATATACTTGTGATTTACACTATAGCATATTTTTTTATTAACATGTGATAGCTTCACACTGTTTGAGTTAGAACTAATGTGTTGAAACTGAGTTTGTCAGACACTTCTTATATGGCAAAACTATCAGATGCCATGGCAATTAAAAAAGAACTACAATATAAAGCTCTAACATGCTACAAATTTCAACTCAAAGGTTTCAGTTTTAACCACACTTCCTAAACACTTTGTATATCTTTGATTTTTATCTTATTGAAAGCAAACCTTCAAATTAGATTTTATATACAAATTTATAACATTTTCCAGTCAACTTTCAATTTTGATGATAAAAATTAAACAAAATACCCTCAAAATATAAAAGAAAAAAGAGAAAAGAAAACTTTAAGAACGTAAAAAAAAAAAGCTATGATAAGATCCTTCAAGAGGTCTTATTTATAAGTCTTACTCTTTTAAGCTGTTGGATTTAATCTACTCGTTTAAAACCCTCAACTTTATCTAATTTTAATGGGCTCTCCCAAACACAATTAAAATTAAAAAGCATAATAATTTAACAAAACAATGGCATGGCCCTTGGAGACATTCTAATCTATAGGGGAAGGGAGGAATTCATGTAGGAGGAAAGCCTAGGCAGCGGAGCGAAGGATGCCCCTTTGCGACCCAACTATGAACCTCGCAACCCAACAAATCAACAACCCAGCCATAGTGGTTACGATGTTGATAGCCCACATGACGATGGTTCACAACCCACAGCTCACGATAAGGGACAACCCATGACCTTCGCCCACAAGCTTGTGATCTAACCTTAGACCTAGGCGACGAGATCTATAAGGTGTTTAATATGGTGGTGGGAACCATTGGTTAGAACTGTTTTTATTGTAGCATATGAAAGCTTTACATTGTAGCAACTTTTTCTTATTACTGTAACATGTGAGAACTTTACACTATTCATGACTGAGATAAATGGTGTAGATCGCCCTATGCTAATCACCCTTCTAGTCTAGATAGTTAAGGGGCTAAGGGTAGCGATTGAGCAGTGTTGATCATGTCCCTCGATTGCCCACGAGCTTGCAAGCCTCAATGACAGTTGCCTCCACCTTACGAAGCTCGATTCACAATGGTTGCAAATCGAGGCCGCCGATGACTCCTCCTAGTGGTGCTTCTCTCCCTTAAAAATGGATTTTTTTTCTATTTTTGTCCTTATTTTCTTCTTTTTTTAAAAATTTTGTTTTTATAATTTTGTAATTTCAAAAGTCAAAACTAACTATTGACTGAGATAAAATATAGACTTATACATTAAATTTAATGTAAATGTATTCATTCATGAGATTAAAAACTAAAAATATAATTTTTTTAATAAACTTAAAACAAAAGGCATGAAAAGGAAAATATCCCTAAATTAACAAGTGGTTGCAAGCATAGTCCATAAATAAATCCACACTCAATACAATTAAAACGTGAAAAGGCCATTTGGTACGTAGGTTCAAAACTGTTTAAGGCAGTTCAAACTGGCATTTAGTGAAGTAATAACTAATACCAATTCAAACCATAGAGGTGATTTTAAAATGGCCTAAACCTCCAAAATTCAAACTTTGCCCCCCTCAAATTCTCATGGTTTTAACA
The DNA here is from genome assembly GCA_946598075.1 of Artocarpus hirsutus. Lineage (NCBI taxonomy): Eukaryota > Viridiplantae > Streptophyta > Magnoliopsida > Rosales > Moraceae > Artocarpus > Artocarpus hirsutus. The sequence continues at coordinate 46,131 of CAMOHE010032697.1, read as the reverse complement.
ATTTTCTATAGTAAAAATCATTCTCATTCTCATTTTTTTTTCATAAACCATAGTTTCCAAACATCAGTTGTCATTTTAAACTTGATGTTATATTTTATTCTCGTCTTAAAGCTTTACGCTATGCCAGTTAAAACCACTGTTTAAACCAGATAATTTAGAATCCATATTTTAAAACATAAAGTTATAAACTACACTATTCCAAACCCGCACACCAAATGAACTAGAAGAATCCCTAATCCTAAAGTTTAAAAGAAGATTAATTAATAAAAACTTCTATATGAATTAATTCATTTAGTATACTAGATGTATCAAGTCCTCAAATTTATGTAGTTCTTTGATTAAAAAAAGTTATAGCGTTTTGAATACCAAGTTCAAACCAAAAAGTTTTGTTCAAACCAGTTTTGATACAAAAACTTTTTATCACATAATTTCAATTGTTATAGTGTTTTTAGTTTGAAATAACCGTTCAAATTAACAATTCAAGCAATTTATTAATGTTAGATAGTAAAATTCAAATGTATTATCCCAAAACTTTCTATATATTGGTTGTCCTCCAAATATTGTTTTTCTATATTTAAGAATTTGACTCTATAAAATACTATGTTTAAAATATTTAAGCATAGAGTTGTCAAAATATTATCAGGGACAGCGAATAAAACAAGAAAATGAAACACTAAATATGGACTCGTCTCCCCCAATGTATACATCAGTATTTTTCAGAGAATATGAACAATATTAATTGTTGAGTTCAAATCATCGTAATTACTCTACCTAAATCTGTAATGTTAATTAGCTAATAATAACTTTATTCTCAATTTTAAATATATAATTTTCTATATTTACATTTATTCGAATATGTTAAAGAAATTCTACATTTATTGTCCCTTTTTTCTGTTTCGTTTAGCTGTCTTTTACTTTTTATTCGACGCATGATTTAAACTAAACAATCTAATCACATGAATGGAATTTAATTATTAAAAATAAAACAATTCACTTATGTATTAAAATTTAATTAAGAAACAGTTAAAAAGACAAGAAAATAAAACAATAGATCTGGATTCATATTAAAGAACAATTGCTTTTTTTTTAACCCAGAGATGACAACTGGTCAGGTTCGAGATTGGGTTATCCTTTCTCCGCCCGCCCCACAGTCACAGGTTGAAGAAACCCATGGGTTACCAGTTAACCCGTTTATAATATATTTGGGTAAAAAACAAAATTAAAAAAGAAACAGTCATTCGATCATATATTATTTTTTTCCTGAGGAAAAAAATTTTCGTACTTTCCTCGTGAGACGCTTGCGTATGAGATCATCTTATCCAATATACTTTTGTTTCTATCTTTAATTATTTATTATTTACTAGTCACTTTGTTTCCCTTTTTTTTTTTTTTCTTTTTTCATCACTAAGACCACATTTATATTTCAATTGTGCATAGAATATCCATGTGTATCTTTGACAGATAAGAATATCTAAGGATTTGGTGATAAATGGCTATTTTTTGAACTTTTTTTTAACTAAATAGCTAAAGTTTTTTAAAAATTAAAAATGGTTGTTTTTGTATTTTAATGATATACTGAAGACATTAATCATGAATACATTATCAATGTAGTGTAGTACATCGATAATGTATTAATTTGTAGTTTGATATTGATTGACTTGGTAGTTTATTTACTCAGTAATTGATAGATGCTTAGTTTCACTATTTTTCATTATACTTTCTTTGTTGGTTTATTGTATTTTTCTTGTGTTTTTATTTGTTTTTGTATTTTGTTGGTATTTTGAGACAATAAAATAAAAAGAGGATGAAAAACATGGACTTATGAGCATTTCAAATCACATTTCATATTTCTTATCTTACCGAATGCTTTAACATTTATTTTGGATGTCGCGACATGAAAAACATGATAAAAGCTCGAGACGAGCAGGGCTAAGGCCTTGGCTGCTGGGGCACCGATGTTAGGCGAATGTAGAATCCTTGATCATGCCACAGCGTGAGAGTTTGCCTTTTTACCTAAACTTTGGTCCAAAAAAGCTCAAAACCTTATTGTTTCAATCCTAGTATTACAAGTCTAATACCTCATTCTAAAACACAATTAAGCATCCTATTTCATAGTTTAGGAGATAAAAAATGAGAGGTGAAATAAAGGTTCCGGTAGTGGCTAAAGAAGTATCATCCGCGTGGAATAGTCTTCAACACCATTACGGTTCTGTTTCTTTTTTCTTTTTTTTTCTTTTTCAATGTTTTTAGTTTAGCTTTATTTTTGGTTGAGGGTGATTTCAAAACCTTAGACATAGCTATTTGGTTAGTTTTTTTTCAAATTTTCAATGAAAATTTGTTTATGTTCTTCTATAATTATTATTCATGGTTATTTTTTTGTTTTATTTGGGTGCACAACTAAATAGGAGTTTTATTTGGGTGCACAACTAAATAGGAGTTGAGAATTATCTATTGCTATATTGGTAATCGTGATCCATAATTGTCTTATTATTCTAATCATTAGTAGCAATTTGTGATTATTAATTATGATCAAATTTTTATATGATAGCATGTAAAACATAACTTAAATGAATTGAGCTTTGTGTGGTTGTAACTTTGGTCAACCCACCTTTCTTATCTTAATATTTCTGCTAGGTTAATTCTAGAGAGGTTATTCTAGGTTTTTTAAATGGTAAGATATCTAATAAAAAGCTTATTTTATCAGATGACATGGTAAGGAAAGATTAGATAGCAGAGCTTGTTGTTATCTACGGTTAATAATTTCAATTGAGAATTGAAAATAATTTTTGCAATTAATTTTACTATTATTAAGGCAGAGAATGATTCTTTAATTTGTATTATTATTATTATTATTATTATTCCTTGTTTTATTTTCTTGTGTTTCATTAATTTATAAACTTAGTTAATAATCAAAACCTCTAACTTTGTGTTTGGTTTTAGTGTTGATAACTTATTAGGTAGAATCAATCCTATACGTGAATGTCCATTGCTCATACCTATACTCAATAAAGACCATATTCTTAGCAATATTTAATTTGATGCTTCCTTAAATATTATCAAATTTTGACTTCTTTGTTGGGAATTGCCAATAATTTACCGATTTTTCGATAATAAATCGTTAATAGATGATAAACCAATTTACCGGGTGTTTGGCAAAGTGGTGGGAACTGCGGTTCACATCACAAACTCAGTTATGAACAGTATAAAGCTCTCACATGCTACAGTAATAATAAAAAAAATTTGCTACAGCGTAAAGCTCTCACATGCTACAGTAAAAGTGGTTCTCACCACCTTCCAAACACCCCATTACTAATAAACTACAACTGTAATAAGTAATGTGCTAATGTTAATCATAATATAAATTATTAGCAAGAAGATGTTTAAGTGCTAATCTTGTTTATGTAGCGGAATGTAAACCACTAGCAAACATACTTGCTTATTTGCCTCTAAGAAATTGTAGGAAAATATATTCTTTCATGCTTTTTTGAAGGGCTTTTGTGTTTAATTATTTGTTCAAAGGACCACCTACAATTGTTGGTCGTTAGGACTTTTGAGTTACATATATAATTTGGAAATAATTTTTTTTCATTGGAGAAAGAGGATTATTGGTGACACACCTTGCAGAACTCTCAAAACTAATGTAGAATAGAAAGTATTAATTCTACTTTAACGTTTAGCTGGTGTTTAAGGTTTTTTTTTTTTATTTTTTTTTAAAGCTCTATGGTTTTGTGTTGTCTTTTACTTTCATGAGATTCTGTTAAATTGGGATATATTTTTAATTCATATATAACTTAAACGATTTTATTATTGTTTTAAGGATTGTTTCCTACTATAAAATTTTCTCTGTGATTATTAGCAAAAGGAGGAAGAAAAAGAGAGAGAGAAAGGGAAGAGAAACATGAAAAGAAGTAAGAAGGAGATGCAATCCGAACACATAAATGAATGAGGGTTTCTAGCAGATGCCTTGGAATACATGTGGTGAGTGTCGTGTACGAAATGCTTTGGATCGTAAGAGCAAAACTTTATTAGCCCTAATAATGAGAAAAAAAAAAAAAGTTGCCTTCTAATACTACAAGAAATGGAAGATTCTACTCCACCAAAATAAATAAATAAATAAATACATAAATAAAAGGTTATGTTTCCTTCCTCTACCACGCCAAGAACAATTTGGTAATTAATCCAGTATTTAATAATTTAATTATTTTATTCTTCTAATTTTTTGTTTATCTCAAAGTTTAGTCAAACTTATTTATTTTATTCTTCTAATTTTTTGTTTATCTCAAAGTTTAGTCAAACTTATTTATAATTTAAAACACATATTTAAATTTTCTCTAATTGTTTTTATGGTATATGTATTGACATCCAAAACACATAAATATAAGTTGCCATAGTTCACTTTTCTCTCGTTTCTCTTGCTCTTTTTTGGCTGGGAAATAACCAACTTTGGCGACACATAGAAAATGCAGGCCAACTCTTATCATTTTTTTTTTTAAAAAAAGGTTCGTCCAGCTAATCAATTGATAAGAAAATCTAATCATACTTGAACCCCACTAAGAAGACGACGTGATATTGATATGATAATAAATTAAATCTCAATTGTTATCCACACAAAGAGGAAAATCTCAGGCAGGTGGCTAATAGTGCCACGTGGACATCATGTTTCACCTAGAAATGCATGTAGAACCTCCCTAAATTATTTGTTTATAAATGAATATAAGGGGCCAGGCTTATGGCCTTATGGGTCATGATCCATGTGGTATGACAATGGCCTGTGCACTAGACGACACATAAAATCATAAAATAAAATTGTGGCTGTGTCTTTCTTATTAGTGGCTATGATGCAAATATTATCCAAATAATAATAACGTGTTAATATTAGCATATAATTATGTGGTAGCAAAGATAACATAGTAGTAATTTTACATATGAGATGTAAAGTTTAAATCTTTTATTGTTCATTAGAAAAATAGCAAACCTTATCTATACTTATATATATTTATGTACTATTATGTATAAAAGTGTTTGTGTTTTTACATAAAAGACTGACAAGTGGTATGAGTTTTTTTGCCTCTTGCTTATTTATTTATTTATTTATTTTTACTTTTTGCTTCAATTTTTTTGTCTTCTTCTCTTTTTATTTGTATATTTAGACATTCATCTTTCTCATTTGTGTGTGTTTTTTCCTTTCCTCCTAAAATTTTCCATTAACAACTTTTTTTTTATAAATATTCTCTACTTTTTTTTTTTGAGAATCAAGAAAAAAACATATTTTTGAGACATTTTGAAGTAAATAACAGGTTTTAAAAATATTCACTATAAATAATATATTTACAATGTAAATAACTTACTCATTAGACAAATAAATGATATGCATTTCAAATCTATTTATTTTTTAAATAAATAATAAATAAATTATTTATATTATAAATTTTGTATTTACTATAAATATTTTCAAGATCTTATATTATTACAATTAGTTTTGTAAAAATGTTATTTTCTATAATTTTACCCCTTTTTTTTTTTAATTTTACTAAACCAAATAATCAAAAAAGCATCTGAATATTTAAAAGGTCCTAAGAGCCCTCCCTCGGCAATCTGAGAACCTTCTTTTTTTTTTTTTTCTTTTCTTTTTAAGTTTTTTTTTCTTTTATTTTTTCTTTTTTGCCCTACCCTTTCTTTTTGGGGTTTCTTTCATTTTTTTCCTCCATTTTTTCTCATCTTTGTTTTTTTCTTGGCCTTTTTTTCCTCTCTCTCTCTTTTTTTTTTTTTTTTTTTATCCTTCCTCCTTTTTTATCTGCATTTTAAGTACTTTATTTTTGTTCCTTCTCATCTTTTATGCTTTTTTCTTCTGCCTAATATCTTTTATATTTTAAATATAATTTAATTATTTGATTATAAATCTATAAGACTATAAAAAAAAAAACAAAATACAACTCAGCACTTTGACGCGTGAAGGGGAATGAAATCCTGTCATTTTTTTCTCTCCTTTTTATTTATTTTTTCCTTTTTTATCTCCTTTTTTTTTTCATTTGCATTTCCAGTATTTTAACTTTTTCATTTTTTCATGGCTTTCTTTTTTTTTTTTCTGCTTTCCATCTAATATCTTATATATTTGCAAATTCACTTCATAATGTATTTTTTCATTTATCATCAAAATAATTTTTCTCAATTTATCTTTATTGCATATTCATTTATATCCTTAAAATATTATTTATCAAGCGTGGCCTACAAGTTTTTTTTTAATTCTTGAATATTTCTCTGCTTACATATGTATTTTTTTTTTTTTTGTTAGTGGCACTTTCATCTATTATTTGTCATATTGATGTCTTTTCTCTAATTAACTCTTGCAGAAGTGTCTTCTCTCACATACGTCTTCACTCAAATGTCTTCACTCAAATGTTTTTTCAAAACGACATTCTCAACTGCTATGTTCTTATGAGGCCTCTTAATTAATTTTTTATGTGATTTTGCTAATTATTTTAATAAGCCTTCTTTTTATTTAGACACCCTACACTTTCTCTCTCACACATATACATTTAACCGAAACACATGTTATAAATTAAAATGCGCATTTTGATTCATTTGTTTTCTTGTTTATTTTTAAATTTTATATTTTCAAATGAACCTTATTAAACTTTGTCCTTCGTAATCTAATCTTATTAAATTATTTTTTCTCAAATGTACAACTATCTGCATAGATATTGCAGTTGATTTTTCTCCAGCAATGACGATTTCAAATGTTTTCACTAATTCCTCCATTCAAAAAATTCATTGTCGTGCAACCTTTTCACATATATATATATATAGTAAATTATTTATATGGTATATAATATATATATATATATATATATATTATATACCATATAAATAATTTACCAAAATCCAGGTGGTATGGCTAGTATCTATAAAAGCATAAATGTGCTTTTGTATACGAGGCTGACACATGGCAGTGGTTTATTTTCTTTTTTTAACCTTTTGCCTGTTTATTTATTTATTCATTTTGTACTTTTTGCTTCAATATTTTTTTTTTCTATTTGTATATCTAGTACTTCATTTTTCTCACTTTTTTTTTTGCTTTCTTTTAAAATTTTTCCATTAACAACTTTTTTCCTTTTGAAAATTCTCTGCTTAACTTTTTTTTTTTTTTTTTTTTACCAAAACCAAACGATAGGGAAAATAATATAGTTAAATTAAATTATATAAGATATATATCTTTTATCTTTGCATCCAGAACGTGCAAGGCACCTACTTGTCAATAGTATAATTAAGAGTATCACTAAGATCGTTGTACATGTGACACGTCAATATTGCTACATAATGTTACAATATAATAATATTGATGGCGGATTCACACAGTTATGGCATGCCAACAAAACTTTAAATTTAAAAAGAAAAAAAATGGAGAATTTGTATAAGTAAAAACTCGGATATTCTTATGAAAGCTCTCTCTCTTTTTTTAAATAGATAGCACAGCATGAAAGCTTTTGATATGTCTAATTCCCATTGGGTCCACTCCATTTCTAAATTGTCAATTTTTATGAATTTTTTAATTCAATGGTATTTAGTCTGGCATTGAATCATTAACTACTGATATATATATATATATACTTCTACAGAAGTCTTGACAAAAGAAAAGTAAAGGATTTGAACTTGACTTCTCTGGTAGATTTCCTCACTCATAGTGCACATTTGTGGACATTAATTCATTTTTTTTGGCAGAAGTGGACCTTAATTAATTAATTTATTTTTTAAATTTAGTTACACCATAACGCAACATCTTTTGAAAAATTTTTTGCACCTAGAAAAAAGTCGGATGAAAAGGCAACATAACACATTTTCATTTTTTTAATATAAAAACTAAGTAAAAAAAAAAAAAAAAAACTCTTTCTGCATAATTTTGGGCATTTTGATCACGTCCGAATCAAATCAAAACAAAAAAAAAAAAAACATAAAATTAGTGAAAACTCAACAAAATTGCAACGAATTCATAGCTATAAAGTACCAATAAGTTTATTTTGGGTTAACTATTAGAAAAATCTGCTTTTTCTTCACAAGCTGCCACAGTATTGCTCAAATAAACCAAAGTTTGTTGCACTTGTTTTCGAGAGGTACAAGTAACATGACGAACGAGCGTGGTTGTTATTTTTTTATTATTATTTTTCTCTTGTTCGTAGATAGAAAAGAAAAGTGGGTGAACAAGAAGTTGAGAACGAACAAATTTTGGCACAAAGGGAAAAGGGAAAGAGAGACGGAGGAACCGTCAAGGGACTCGTTAAAAAGGTTCACGTGGTAAGGCTGGGTGTCGTTCTGTTTTTTGTTTGTGTATGTTTTAAGCTCGAAAGCGACTCAGGATATGGGCAAATTCCCATTTCCATTTATTATTATCTATAACTTCTGGTATTAGTTTTATATATTGTTTTCAACTTTAATGTGAGAGGAGGACACGTGTAATTCAGCTTGTGGGTGGTTCCACCAGCTTTGTTAAGAATTAGGAGGCATGGGCCGCCTTCCATGGCCAAAGGTGTGCCTTATTTATCTATAAATTTTATGCTGTTACAACCGCTATTAATAAATCAATAGGTCCCATTTAAAAAAATACATTACATGTAAGATAAAAGTCCATAATTTTGTAAATAATGGTGTTTTAATCCTGTCAGAATAAAAAGGATTTTTTTATCGATCTTCCATTAGACCCAGGAAGATAGGGATGTACAACTAGTGAAAACGGTGCTACGCAAGTTATGAAACGCAATTATTTGTTTTCATCCTTGTCTCTTAACTATACGATCAATTACGATGGCGGAAATAGTGATGCAGTAGCATACTTAAAAGGCTGCCTATACGGTGTTGGTCTTAAAGAAATGCATGAACCAATCCATTGAGTGCACCCTCGAAGCCTCTCCAAGTAAAGTCCCAAAAGAGTAACGTTTGGGTGGCTTTCCACATCTAGTCATAGGTGGCATTTAAAGGATTTAATTATCTCTCTCATCGAACTGTTACTCTCAGAAGGAGTTGTAGTATTACTTCTAATCATATAGTCTATCGGTAATTTCAAACCTAACATTAACATAAGATGCATAATTCAAATCCCTCCACCTTAAAAAAAAAAAAAAACAAAGAAAACAAAACAAAAAAAACCTCTACAATTAAGAATCTTGTATCAACTATAAATTTTTGGTCAGTATTAGATATGCTGATATACATAGATTTTCTCTGTACTTTCTTCAACTTGGTTGTATACCTTGTCCATCTACCAAAATCAGCCTACATTGATAAAAGGGAAAAAAAAAAAAAAAATCACCTTAGATGATAAATGCAAATGCTACCCAACCATTTGCCAATAAAAACCCTATCCAGTATAGGGAGGCCCAAAAAAAAAAGTTGGGCTTTGCAAAAAGGTTAGCAAAATTCAAATAATCCAACCAAAAACAAACATCGTAGCCGCAATATCTGGACTCAACTACATACAAGTAAACTACAAACTATAATCAATTATAAAAAAATAAAAATAAAAATAAAAAGAACCTACAAGCTAAAGCATGACTTTTTTTCATCAAATTTAAATTGCTATAGTGTTTTGGGATAAACTGTTGATTAGAACTATATTCTCAAAACAGGGTAGTAGTAGATAGATGTCTATAGGTGTTTGATAGGGAAAATCTCTAGACAAGGTGTATTTTTTATTTTTATTTTTTTTTGGGAGAATCATCTTTTGTAATTTATATGTTCTTTGGAACTGAGATTACAGTTAGCTTTCCTGACCAAGAAAAGGAGCAGGCCTCTATTGGTCTGGAATATCCACCACACTTGTAGTCGCGTTAAGTTTGTCTTCCTTCTTCGATGCTTTCTTGCGCTTCCTTTCAGATTGGGGTTCTTTGGTTTTCAGCTCATTGCCAAAGGACCTCAACGACGCAGCTAGATGTTCGTTTCTATGCGCTGAAACCCCACGTTTGTGGAGGGAATAAAAACCATTAAATTTAAATTACAATGTTATTTGTTTGTAGCGATTATATGCCGAAGTAGCTGAAGGTTCTTACAGAAGGGCTCTGGAAACTCACCAGCAAGAATGACATCTTCCATATTTGCGGATTTACGACCTGCGTGCTGTGCAAACAGCTCAAGGTCTTTTGCCAATTGTTCTGCTTTACCGCAATGTCAATTAAAAAAAAAAACAAAAAAAACAAACAAACAAAAACAAAAACCAGTCATTCAAGGCTTGCTAAACGAGTTTTGCAGGGGAAAAGAAATAAGCAGAAGCCATCGTTTACAAAAAAAAAAAAAAAAAAGACAGTATACATAACCCCATTGTTCAAATTACAACTATTCTTGGTCCATGTTCTATTGTTAATGTAATTTTACTCCAGCTAAAAGTCCTTGGACTGTTTTATACAGAACACATGGTTTTTCTTCTCTTTTGGCAAAGTCGTGCAGTGAAATGCTTATACTTTAACAATGATATGTTTGCAAAGCCATCATTTTTGATGAAATGTACATATGTTTACGCATAGCCACGGACACATCTTCTCAAAAGAGACAAAATAGGTAAGCCTACTGTAACAAATAAGAGTGGTGAAGATGAATAAATTGCAGTTTGAAATTTAGCAAATCTAATCCAGGCAGACAACTGCTTCGTTTGGAAAGCACGTTAGAAAAACAAAGTTTAGTTTGCTACAGCGTAAAGTTCTCACATGTTGTGAAAAGCAAAAGTTTGCTAAGGCAAAGCTCTTATAAACTACAATTTTTAAGTTTTAACTGATTTCTGAAACACAATCAAAAATGATCTTCCTGTCCATCTAATTCCTGTCCAAGTACAATATTTCTACAATGAATCATTACTGTCAAATGATAGCATAAAAAATGACTTCAAAATTTCAAGCCTAAAAAGAAATCGCATGCAGGATTCCTTGCACTCAATCTTACCAATCTAAGCTGCTGCAATACTGTCCAACACAGACAACAATTTCCTACTTTGAAGAAATGAAATGGTTAACATTGTTCATTAAAGCTAGTAGTCGTCGGGTTTATAAGCTAAAATAGGGATGGAGATAAATAACAAAACAAAAATGACCATAAAATTTCAACAAGTGATTTTTGGTCTTTCTCACCAAAAAGTAAATAAAACAAAAAGCAAAGAAAAAATAGCCTTACCCTCAAACGAGCAAACGTGTTGCGGTAACCAAATAAGTCGAACAAAATTTATGGCTCATTTGTTTTACAAGTTTGAACAAAAATTTGAATAGAAATTTAAATTTTTGTAAGAAAAAATACTGTAGCTATATAGTTTAAACTGTGATTCTAACCTATGAAACAAACGCAACATTAATGTTCTGCTAATTTGTTATTATGTTCTTAAACTAGCTAAATTCACACTCTAAACTCCTAAACCACAAGCTCACAATGTCCACAACACGTTATTCTCCTAAAAATATTGCTAATTCCAAGAAAAATAGATAAGAAATCAGAATTACATGACATGATTTCTCCAACAAATAAGAGAATTTTGAAAAACTGAGAAAACAAATGATTGAATTTCACCAAAAACATAATTTAACAACCATGAACAAGTAATTCTCGAAAAAATAATCCTCATTTTCGATTCCACAACATTATCGTTTAGACATGAAACTGAAGTTGAACTAGAACCTAAAACTGAATTTTGAATTTCGATTTCGCAACAGTATGAACAAGAGAATTTTGAAAAATAAAAAAAAAACAAATGATTGAATTTCACCAAACAAACATAATTTAACAAGTATGAACAAGAAATTCTTAAAAAAAATCCTCATTTTCGATTCCACAACAGTATCGTTTAGACATGAAACTGAAGTTGAAGTAGAACCTAAAATTCAGCAATCGCGAATCAATTACCTGCATATTTGAAGGCCAAATCAGCAATGCAAGCTACTACGGTTTCTGAAACTTCCATGTCGTTTGTTTTCGCTATTCGTCGAAACAAATGTGGAGGATTGCTTATGAGTCGTCAAATTAACGAGGAAAATAAAACTGTGTTTGGTTACCGAGAAAATGAGGAAGAAAAAGGAAAAAGAAAGGAAGAAACCTTCGGCTTGGGCGATAGAGATGGTGGAGAGCCTAAAGCGATCTCGCAAGAGGTCAGTCAGCGACTGGTCTTCTTCTTCGTTTTCCATTTTTGGTCTCCTTCTTCCTTCGGAAATCTAGAATTTAGGGCTTTCTTTTCGTTTTCAGGCTCAAATGGAGGGTCTGCGCGGGAAGATGGATCCAAAACGCCCCCGTTTTCTCTTGATGTCACTGTATTTTTGTGGCAAATATTTTTTAACAGGAGTGCAAATTCTGTAGAATTAGCCAATTAGTTGTTTTTTAAAATGATTAATTAGTGATGTATCAACGTGTGATTTATCATTTGTTTATCACTAATTAATCAATATCAATTAATGGTTAACCGATTTTTCTCAATAATTTATCAGCTTATAAATAGTAAAGCATTCGTAAATAAACTTTTTGCCAATTTATCGATAACCGTAATAAAAAAAGTCGCTTGCTTTGAAATAAAAATGTTCGGCCTTTTATTAAACAATGTGGCCAAAACCGGCAAATTCACGTAATTTTCTTTCTTTTTTATTTCTTTTTATGTTTCTTCCTCAAGAACAAACGGGAGAGTGGTGTAATAAGCAAAAACAGTCTTATTCAAGAGGGGTAAAAAAAGAAAAGCAAACTACAGTCTTCGTAGAAATAAATATAAATATGCCTGATGGTCAGCTTTCTAGTAATTTTTCAGGGCCTTTTTTTCCCCTCAAGGAAAAAGAACTCTAAAATGAATGGTAGGTTTTTCTCCAAAAATGAATCATATTAATAAGTTTTTTGAAACATCAGTTACAACTGTAATTAATATAAAATTCTCAATAGTTACACTAAAAAACAAAAAATAACTATTGTATAAAGCTCTTACAAGCTACCGTTTTTAAATTTAAAACTTATGTCTAAGAAAGCTAATAACAAACTTCACAATTTTATTTTTTCTTATTTAACGTTTACCCTAGTCTCACCCTTTTCTTTCTCTCTCGCTATACTTCGGACTTTTGTCCTTAAACACGTCTTTTGTCCTTGAAAAGATTATAATTTTTAGCAGTTTCGTTCCTAAATTACCGATTAGAATTAGTTGTTACTATATATATATATATATATATATATTAACATGAAAATACTAAACTAACGAAATTAGAGGCAAAAGTGCTAAAAAAAAGTAAAATTGAATTTGGCTCAAAATTAACTTTCAAGGCTCAACAAGTTCACTAATCATCTCAGCTTGCAATAACTCAGCAGCTTCCCTCACCTTCCTTCTCTCCCAAAACCCATCCACTACAAAACCCCATGTTTCCTCATCCGGAACACACCCATCAATCACCATCTCCTCGACAATTCTGCCAGCCTTGTGCAAATCACCTTTCTTACAAAAACATTTTAACAGAGTCTTGAATGTCTCGGGCTCGATTGTGATTCCCCGCACGCGCGAGCTAAGATACAACCGAAAAGCCCGCTCTAGGCCGCCAGTATTGGCGCAAAGCCCTTGCACCACTGTGTTATGAACCCTAACGTGAAGGCTCCACGTCAAGCGATTTGGTGTGATGCCCTCAAGGACCATCTCATCGACAAAGTTGGCCGCTTCTTGAAACTTACCAACGTCGCAGAACCCATTTATGATTTTCCTATATAGGCCTGCATCTGGCTTTAAGCCTTGAAGCTTCATCCTGTCAAGTATTTCCATGGATTCTCTAAGCTTTCCTTCTTTACATAGTCCATGGATTAAAGTGCTATAAGTGACCATGTTAGGCGAATGTCCTTTGCTAATCATCATGTGTAATAAATCCATGGCAAGAGAGGACCGCCCGCCCTTGCAAAAACCGCCCATTAGAGCACTATAAGTGAACACATTTGGAATAATGCCTTTGCTCGTCATCTCTTCAAACAACCCCATAGCTTCATCCAAATTGTCGGATTGACACAAACCATGTATCAAATTAGTGTACGTGACAACGGTAGGCAAACAACCTTTCGTTTCCATCTCGAAGAATAGCTTTCTAGCATAGTCAACCTTTCCAAACCTACACAATCCGTTGATCAAAGTGCCATAAGAATATGAATCTGGAGTAAAACCACGACTAGGCATCTCGCGGAACATACGAAGAGCTGCATCCATTGTATTGCTCTTCTTGCAGAGGGCTTTCAGCAAAATATTAAGGGAAGCAAGAATGGGTGGAATACCCATTTCCTTCATGTACCTATAAAGAGCAATAGCACACATCACAAAAAATTTTTTGTCATGAACATCATGAATCATAGGTGTTGAAATTCTGTAAGTTCTATAAAGCTGAAATTACTGTTTTTACCTGTAAAACCTGAATGCCACCTTTAACTGGTTTTCTTCAACAAGAATGGATAAAATAGTAATGTATGACTTCGAGGTCGGCTTGCACTGAAGATCCTCCATCTTTTGGAAGACCCTGATGGCGTCCGAGGGCCTATGAACACGACCATAGCCTCTACAAATAGACAAGAATATGTCCTCTGTTATCTTACACTTTTCCTCTTTCATTCTGCCAAGGAGTGCCTCGGCCAATCTGAACTGATTAGCGGAGACTAATTTAGAGATCATGAGAGAAAATGTGCTGTGATCATGTCGAAAATCGTTAGTATACTCAGCTGTCGCTAAATCAAATATGACAATGGCTTTCTGAACGTCCTTTTCAGCTCGTATCAGCTTCACAACTTGTGAAGTTGTGATGTTCTTCGACCATTTGAAGAGAGTAGTTCTACTTCCCATTGTTGCAGCTACTCTTTCCCAAAATTACTCACTTCCATACCATGTAGTGTTGAACATATCAGCACACTCGTCCTCGAGAAACAATCTTATCAAGTTACTCGAATATACGGCATTCAGTCCATAGGGCATTCATCAATCTTCCATGTTCTACAATGTAACAATGAAAGTGATCAACAGCAAAGTAAAATTTTGACTCCAGATCAAATTTACTACAAAAACCTTTTTTTTTTTTTTTTTCTATAACAATATGATTTTACCCCTTGACAATATCAATACGCTAGAGACAGTTTCATATCAACTCAGTGGCGCATTCCGTCGAACATATGGCACGCAACAAACCAGTTTCTCAGGGAACATAAAACAGCAGGTTTTACCAGATCACTTTAAGCTACAATAAGTCCTCGAGTTTATATGCTAAAATAGACATGGGGATAAATAGAGAACAAAACAAAGATGGCCATAAAATATCATAAACAATTGTTTTGTTGCCAAAGGCGGAACCAGAAAAATGAGTCCAGAAGGATGGTGGTGGGGCAAATAAAGAGATAAAACATTTTAAGAAGATGAAATAAAATATCAAAGGGCTAACTATAATTTAAAAAAAAAAGGTGAAATACTAGTTTGGTTCAACTTTATATATAAATTTAGAAGAAAATAAAAGTTCAAAAGCAACCGCCCACTTTATCAATGAGTGGCTCCACCTGTTTGTTGCTCCTTTGATCATCCACAAATTGAAAACAAAACATATAAAACAAAAACTCCAGTTACATATGAACTCAGTGGGGTATTTTATCGAACATATGGGATGAAAAAAAAAATTTATTCAAGCGATATCTATTTAGCTAAAGGGAGTATCTCACTTGTCAATATTTGTACGACAAGAATTTAGCTGAGAGCTTTTGCTGTTCGAACAGTGCAACCGGCCCTATACGAAAAAAAAAAAAAAACTTGCCGTGAAGTCAAGCCAAAAAACCAGCCACTCTACATTGGAAAAGTGTGAAGAAAACGGAAATGGACTTTGATCGTCTTAGACAGTTTGTTTGACAACTAAACGTAGCAAAAAACTATCAACCAATTAACCTCATACCTCGTCCGGGAAAAAAGCGCAGTCACGCTTAGCAGAGCGATATTCAAGTCACGTGGGGAAGAGAGTTTTTTAATTATAGTTATTTGAACAAGCTTATTTAAGCCTGCAACAAAATAATAAAATTTAATCTAAAACATGTATTTTATATTAAATTAAAGTTCATAATTTTATAAATAATAGGGTTATAACTTCCTGTTATTTATGGTTTCTTTTATTGTGTATGGTGATAAAAGTTTGACTGGATAGATAAATTGTTTTTTAACGAATGACAGGATAAATGAATTGTTTACTAAAAAAATAATCTCACCTTTTGTGTTAAAAAGATGAATATAAAATTATAAGGGGCTAAAAATAAAAATGATGAAACTACTTTCACCAAAAAAAAAAAAAAAAATGAAATTCCACAAAAGTAACCACAAGAAATCAATATAAGTTTAAGACGAGCAGAACAATTTTACCATTATGCACTCTAAATTCAAATACGAGAATATAATAGCATACAGTTAGAATGTACAACTCCAATAAATACAAACATACAATAACAATAACAAATATTACATGGGAAAATTTTGGAGCTTTACAAAACATTATATGAGCACTTCTGACCATTCTACAAATTAGAGTAAAATTTGGTTATGCCAAAACTCAAATCAATATGCCTCTCATTATTATGCAGGTACAGCCTCAATAAGCTTAGAAAAGTAGAATCGTGTGGCAATTAGGCCTCTTTTCCTAGTTCTCCACCCAACCTTCTGCAAAGCCCTCTCAACGTCTGCCTCCGCGTGGAGATAAGCCCTTGTCGCCCTTGAAGGCCCCGGGAACAACTGTCCTGCCCTCTTCAATATGTCGTAATAGAATGTCTTTGGTGCGAAACTCAGAATTAGTCTGTTCTTGGCCAAGGAGGGATGGTGGGCAATTATGCCATCCGCTTTGCTCTGAGGGTAATGGATCAAGACGTCCAGGCAGACCACTGTGTCGAACTTCCCATCCAAGCTCTCCAGATCCTTTACTTCGAATTTTGGTATTGAGACGTTATCTTGGTCCGATGGTTGTTCTCTTGACTGCACAAGAAAAAAAAAAAAAAAAGACTACATTTAAGGTCATAAGTTCAATTAACAAAAAAAATCGTTTTTATCCCACATGGTTATAACCTCACTACTCACAACACAAAACTGTGGATCCTAATCTAATATGAAATGTACTTTTTAGAAAGAAAAAGTGAGACAGAGAAAACACTTTTGACCAAAACGTTGTCGCTTTGGTTAAAAACAATGAAAGCTTTTGTGCTTTGGATATATAGTTATAGATTATGTTATAGTTTTGATACATATTCAATTTTAGTGTGATTTTTAAGGAACAGGTGTTTGGGAGAGCATATCAGTTTGAGTTTGAGAACTATAACATGTGAGAGTTTTAGATTTTTAATAGTTTAAATAATTGGTTTAAACTATTTTTTTGTAGACCCTACAAATTTAATGTCAGAAAAAATATGTTGTAATTAATAGATTTGATCCATATCCATATCTGCAATAGATATAGATCTAGATGTTTGAGCAAGTGGAAATAGTTTTGTATGTATAGGCTGCGAATAGAATTGGCGACTGAAACAATGTCGGTTTTGAAGTTCAAGCATGGCTTCGATTTGTTTAGTATCGTAGACCATGATGGACCCCTTTGGAAGAAAGTTGGCTGAAGAAAAAGTTCACCCAATTAGTCATTTTCTAATACATAAAACCAGAATTCGTTTACGCCAAAAAATTTTAGTAAAAAATCGAATATTTAAAAATAAAATACAAAATCTTATAATATGATCTCTTTATAAGTTCGTCACGCCAAGAAATTTATAGGAAAAAATTATAATGGGAACAGGGAAGCCATTCGTGCAAGCACATGTCCTTAATCTAATCATGTAACTTGTAAGCTACGACAACAACCAACATGAGCTTTTAAAACCCACCAAGGTTTTTGAAGAAATATTATATATTTTCCTGATTATGAAAACGGAAATTTGTTCGTTCATTAACCACTTCAATCACAAAATAATAAGATAATTATATGATAATATAATACTTGATAACTCTATAAATAAGAAAAATCTTTTTTATTTTCGTAGAATTATAATTTTACTATTCACAAAACTGTAGGTCTAGTCTAGTACGTAGTATAATTTTTTTGACCGAGTCCTATTATTTTATTAATAGTAAGGTTATAATCTTATAAGGATAAATGAGATTGCTTTATAAATAATGGTCCTTCTAGATTTTGATTTCAACAAACAACAAATTTAACTTTTACTAATTAGGGAATTTACCAAGCGAAAAACACATATAGCTAAAAAGGATGCTAGCAATATCATGATTACTCTTATGCTAAGAGCACTATTTCTAATTCTTCATGTAGCAATATTCTTAGTGCAAGCATTATCACTTTCCCATGCCTCTCCATCTTTTGTTCCTTCACTGCCTCCTAAACAACTTCTTGATCGTAATTATCCCCATGCTTCAGTTGATATGTTCAAGATTGATCCAAGTAAGCCATTCAGAGAAGGAAAAGAAATGTCAGATTGGTGTTCTGTATTGCAAGGTGTGCTAAGGTCATGTGCTTTGTACACGAGAAAGCCTCATGAGCTTGGAGAATGCATGAACATATGCTCTGAAGATTGTGCTAGGAGAGTGGTACTTCGCTTGTCTTGATCACATATAACTATTAGACCAACTTCAACGCAAACGTGGATGCCATTATATATATATATATATATATATATATAAAAGTGTAAAAATAATATATTGGGTTATTATATGTCTCATTTGCAAATACAGTCGGAACCGTATTTTGTGGCTCTAATCAATTTTTTATTCAAATTTTGTGAGATAAAAAATTATAGTAATTTTGGTTAGAATTGCAAAATAGAGTTCCAATCATGTTTTTAAATGGGCTATTATTTTGTATTCTAATGCATAATACTATTTCAAATACTATGTCTATTTTTTGTTCATAATTTTTAAGTTTTGAAACTTATAAAAGTAAACTTGTAATATTAAAATATTTTTAAAGAACAATTTTTAATGATCAAATCAAAAGTTAATATATTAACCAATAGCAATTAAATGTTGTATTTGACATTTGTTATACTTGATAGTAAATTTGCCACTAAATATGATATTTGCCATACTTAACATAAAAAATAGCATTACACTGGAGAGAGACTTTTAACTTAAATGTCAAATTTTAGCATTCACATATTAATATAACATTTGCATAAGAAATTCTCTAACATTCTTAATGCAATGTCAAATTAATGTATCGATGCTAAATTATTGTTTAAATTATGAGCACATCAAACAACTACATAATAAAATGGGATATAGTTTTTTTTTCCGAGCAAAAAACGCACCCCATATACACATAAATATTTTTTAAAACTTTGAGTAAGGGAATTCAAACTCTTCATTTTTACATAGAATCAGGTTTGATTTTACTATTAGATTATACCTACAACCACACCCATACACTTGGCAATGTGAATAATTAATAAACGTGAGAAAGCACCTATGTATATGCCTATTAACACACATAAGCATGAACATACTTGATTAGCTGGAAAATGAATACTTTTATTAGAAGTAAAAATTGGCAAAAAGTAATTGTCGAATGGCTATTTTTTCTGATTAAAATAGGAGAAAATTTCTTGCAATAGGCACTGGAATTTTCAATTACATCTACATTTTGTCTCAATATTGCCCCAAGTGAACCAAAAGTCTAGTCCTGCCCAATTCAATTTGCTCCTTTTTTTCCCTGAGCACTCATGTTTTTCTTGTTCTTATGACCACTATGATAATCCGATGAGCTTTGAATGTATTGTGTTATAAATGTATATTTTTATTTACTGTTTCCTTTTTTATATGATGTTGACCAAATCTAAAAATATTGATCAAACAAAGAACATTTCAAACACTCAGACAACCTAATGATGATCGAACAAAAATGTTGATCAAACAAGAATGTATTACTTCTTGGTACATCTTATTATTATTTTATCATAAAATATGGCTTTAGGAATTAATCCTGTAATCGATACGGATTTTAGGAAAAAATTAGCGGATAATTTAGTGATTACAAGGTTTTTATATGAATCACATACCAAACCTCCGTTAAAAAAAAAATCTAATCCTAAATTCAAAATTTATTAACTAAATATGAATAAAAAAATATCCTAATAGATAATTATAGCTCTCTATGTTTAGATTTTTTTTGCTGCGGTGTTTTTCTCTCATAAAAATTTGAAATTCTGTTGAAATCTATGAACTAGACGGGCTTTAAATGTTTAAATTCAAAATTCAAATCTTGCCCTTCACCAATCATCCGGTTAGTCTCTTTGTTCACCAATCATCCTCTTCAACCGGATTGTCGCTATCTTTAGCTCCCTCGCAATTAAAGTAGGAACCTACATTTAACCAAGTGATAAAGATTAACCCATTGTAGAAAAGTAACGTGGACCAAACTAAAAGGAGAGAACTTTAGACAAACGTTCTCACTTGTTTGTGCTGGTGGGGGATCGTTGGAAAATGGTTTAATAAAACATTGTCAAGAATCATTTTGAGGTTCAAATTAAAATAAGACCCACTTTATATATATAATGGGTCATAGTAAATTTGCGTTCTCCGTTGAGAGAACATCGAAATCATATATTTAAATGCTCAAAATAGTTAAAATGTGAATGAGAAATTAATGATCAAAGTATGCCCATTGAAATGAAATTTTGTTGGAAATAATGATGAAACTTAAAGTCCTACATTGCTTAGACATGGTGCCTTAGTAGAGTTCAAATGAGTTTGTACTTGAGCTCTTGGGTAAGAACTTGTATTTAAGAGGTTTTCTTAATCGCAGGGGGTGCAAATCATTGGCTCGGCGGGATAGGGGCCCAATGTGTGTGTCCTCACAAGTGGGCGACTTGAATGTGAGTTTGTTTGGCTTGTCCCTGCACAAGCTTCGTTTTGCAATTTTTTTTTTTTTGGCTTAAACGAAGACATCGTCTCCTTCACCACCTTCCATTTGACATCACTTCTTTCATCACTTTCCATTTGGTTGATGGCTGAAGCACTAGTCAAAGAGAAATTTGTTTTTGGATAATGGCTGAAGCTTTAATCGAGTTCTTAATTCCCAAAATCCTTTCATGAAGTCTGTAAAAAGATGTTCTCTCAACACTCCAAATCGACGAATTTAGAGTGTTTTCTACTCTTCCCTTCTTCATTCTCATCAAAGAATTCATATAAATTTGTTTCTAGGTGTTTTCTGGTGATAGAAGAAAGATATGGTTCAAGTTCACCAAAGTAGAACTTGTGGTATGACAGTCCTGCTCATTAGTCATTGTATCTGGAGATAAAGTGCTCAATGTGTTCTCAAGCATTAGTCATTGTATCTGGAGATAAAGTGCTCAATGTGTTCTCAAGCAACCAAAGAGAAAGTGAATTTATTTTAAGGAAAGTGTGAATTTTGCTTGCCTCGACTTCCAAATTTCATGGTTTTTTTGGTTTAAGGTTTGTCATGATTTATTTTCTTAGTTTCTAATATTTGATTACGATAACTTGTTTGTTTTTGGATAATGGCTCATACATCATGACATTAATTTCTTGAAACATAATAATAATTCTTAAAACTTTTCTTTTAAATGCAAAGATAATTATTTTAAACTATTTTTAATACATTACTTGAATTAAATTACGAGACATTTCTAAATTAAAACATTTACAAAATTAATTATCGTAATAATAATTTCTTAAATTCACTCTTTTAGAAACCAACGTAAAAATAATTTCATAAAACATATTCTTTGAAATATTTTCTTAATTTAATGTTAACTTCTTAAGAAACACATTCTATATTTGTTGCACTTTCTGTTGCTATATTTTTAAATTTTAAAATTCTCTAGAGTAAGGTTGTATGATTATAAATTCAGTTTTTAAGACATGCTTACGTAATTTCATTTATTTATTTATACATGCATAATTTTGTAATAAAAAATGTGCATAATATTGTAAAATAAAAATACAAAAATATTACATTTGCGTAAGCAATATCCATTCCTATCTTTACCATTCATCTGCCGCTCATTATTTGTCCATCTAGTATCACTGACAGTTTCTTTACCTATAGCATGAACATTATTGAATGAGATCTAGCTCAACAAGTAGGAAATTAGATTCTCAAAACATATTTAAAATATATTTAATAAAACATAAATAAACATTTTATGCTTGCTTATCGACTTGTCTTATACTTAATTATTTAAGCTTTAACTTATCTTATTAATTAAGCCAGGTGATCGTATTGACTACATGTGATCTTCAGGAAATCAGGGTTTATGAGGTCCCCAATGACAGTGAGATCATAAAATGTATTCAACTGTATTTAAGCTCCCCGTAGGTCGAGAGGTTGATACGATGCTCTTAATTTGTCTTATCAATTTTACTTATCGTAATGTGTGTATGCAGTATGATATGTTACTACATAGCATCACCATTTTATAAATCATAAACCATAAATAGTAAAAACGTTGAAAGTGGCTAAACAATATAACTTATTATTTCATGCATGGCATATTGAATATGACATAATCATAACATGAATATAATAAATCATAATCATATTATAGCATAACAACATATCATAAACATAACATGGAGTGACAAATCATTGATCATGCATTCCATAATTTTTTTTATGAAGACATGTAAAACAATTTATTTTAAAGTTATTTGTCCTGTAGGTAAGATTTATACTTTTCTAGATTTCAAGCTAAGTGGTCTCGGATTGTTCAATGCGGATCAGGAGCATAGAACCCAAGGTTCGTTGGAGCTCAGCCACTCGTGGTGATGCCATTTTTGACCTTTTGAGATTATTGGTGATTCCAATTTCACCTGGTTTGGCCTCTAACATAGCATATCATGTTTTGAAATCATGGTTGAAATAAGTGGCATAGACGACGGCACTTCAACGGTGGTGGTTTACCTCCCCACCCTCAAGAACATAAAAAACTACGAGGGCGATGGTCGCTTGCAACAGTGAACTCCAATCTCGGTCGTCGTCGTGACTTGGAACCATGAAATTGATAGGGGAAAAAATTCCTCGTCTCACTCTGAATATTTCCCCTTGATCAATTTGGATTGAGGTTGCTTGGAACGGCAAAGTTGAAGTCTCCACAGCGAGTTGATGACGACAGTGTTGAGCTTTAATGAGCGGCAGCGTAATGGTGAAATTGGTGGGTGCCTTGTGCTCCTTGTTGCCATCTGATTCTTTTGGCACTGAAGGGATGCCATATCACCACTAGAGACGGCGGGTCTAACGGTGGGTTGACAACATAAACAGGGCAGTGCTGTCCAGCTGCTCCAATTGAAATCGAGGAGTGAAGCTGGTACAGTTCTCTTCCTCTCATTGTTTTGAATCTGTAAACACCAAAATCACATCTACCGGTGCTTGGATAGCAGAGAAATCTCACTAGAAAGATAGTAGTTTTTCACGATTTTGACTGCGCAATCGTAGGCTGCTCTGGCGAAGTTACGAGTGGCATGATATGTCGTTGGACTCACTCGTCACGATGTATCTGATGGCATGAAAGGTGTCAAAAACCGACACCAACATCTACACCAAAGTTGGAGGAGAGAAAATGGTGTAGAGAGAGAGAGTAAATCTAATTTTTGTGGTCCTTTTTGTTGTATTTTTTTGTCCATATATTTATAGACATTGTCGTTGGTCTTTGAAGTCTAGACTATGTCGTGATCAGGTTGATCAAATTTTTTATACGTAAACTTTGAAATTTGTGTGAACATAGCCGTACTTTTCAAATTGTAATATTCTTGGCATTTCTAAAAATAATTAAATAAATTCTAAATTCTCTTATTGTATTATTGCCTCATTATAATATCCACACTGTCATAAAATCATTTTCATGATTCTAAACTTATTTTATGAATTACATGATTTTATTAAAAAATGTAAATCCTCGACTTTTTTTTTCAAAATTGGTGATCAACGAATTTTCCTCACTTTTTTTAGAATAATTTTCTATATTCAAGAGTTTTAATCAAATCTTAAAATTTGATTTCTTGATCAAGATAATATTTCGTAAATTGTAAAACTTTAAAACGCTAAATAATAAATAAAACATAAAATTTTCATTATAATTTTCTTCTTTTATTAGCTATATTTTCATACTTAATATGAAAAAATATTATAAACTTCTAATTTCATCATTAAAAAAAGTCATAATTTATAAAAAATTTCATAAATTAAATTGACTATTTGTAAGTAATTTAATTCAAACTCTAAACTTAGTACAACTTCGTGCTTTGTAGGTATAACCCAAACTATTTATTGTAAAGAGCTATTTATTGGTCTACATCCAATTTATAGATTAAAAAAAAAAAACTCTCCTTGATCATATAACGATTTGAAATTAATCTATTTTTGATATTGCATCGCCGTGAAGGCTCGTGTAATGCTTGTGGACTCCAGTAAAGTTTATTATTATTATTATTATTATTATTATTAATTTTACATAATTATTTACACTGGTAAATAAGTAACTGTAAACATATAGGATATTGTGAATTCTTAAATTTCTAATAATCTTTATGACTTAGAAAATTCTTGGTATGTCTTGTGATCTCAAATAAATCGAGATCAACCTTTATATACATAAACTTTATGCTCACCATTTTTGAATTATAGTGTTAAGCTGTTAATTATTATTGATCTAGATTTTCTCGCTAAATTGACATCGTATAGGAATTCCGTATAAATATTTTGGGTTAGAAATTTCTTTTTATCAGTTAACCTCAATTTAGATTTTCTATTCGATTAGAGGCTTCTGCAAACAACATATATTCTACGAGAAATTGAAGAAGATTTGAAATCCAAGTAAGGAACAAAAATTGATCATACAACTTCTCATATTTAAGGTTTTTCTTCTATTTATTTAATAGAGGAATTAATTTTAATGAATTTATTTCAATTCAAAAAGATAAAATTAGCATAAGCTTTAACATAAAGAATATTTTTAGAGAAAATATTCAAAAAATAATATTTATAAAAATAGTTTAAATTATTAGTTTTAGTTTGAGAATTATAATATATAAAAACTTTTTTTCTGTTCTTACTTCAAATTATTGTTTTGAAGTACTCACACGGAAAAAATTGATCAAGAGATTTATAACTAATGTCATGACAGTTTACATCGCTTCACGTGGCCTTTTTCTCTGTTCCTCCTTGGAACTTGTCCAGGCAAACCGACAAGAACTTGATCACCGAATCATGAACTTAAGATAAATTACAGAAACCGAGAAGTTAAATAAATGATTAAAAAAAACCCATAATCTTTTCCGACAGATTCATGGCCATTAAAAACTCAAAAAAATCCACATTGGCTCCACATTCTGATTTATTTTGAAAAATATAAAGAAACCCATATTCTCTACCAACAGTCATTTATGTGTTGGTTTTATCCCTTTAGAGTTATTATTTAAAGATATTTAAGTACATAGCGTCTTAAAAAAAAATGTAGAATTCTTTTTCAGCAACCAATCCAGGGAAAAGTATGGCTTGTTACTTTTTTTGCCGTTGTAGATAGTGGGGGTGGCCAAATTGGTACTGTTCAAACCCAATATATAAGTTTTTTTTTTCTTTTTATGTGATTTATATTTTTTTTGCTTTTTTCACAAACTTGATTTTTGGAAAGTTTCACGAACATGTTTTGATCATTAACATAGTGTATAACTGACCGATTTGAAAAAAAAAAAAAGAATTTAAATATTGTATCATATAAGAGTTTTATATTATAGTTGTATTTTATTTTACACTAGCTGTTAAAAGTTTTACACTATAAATGATTCGTTCTTCGAATTGATGAGTTGGAACTGGTATGTCAGGCAAATTTTGTTTAGAATATATTTTAGTCTAGTTTTAAGAAGTCATTAAAAATAAAACTTAGGAGTAGTTTTGTCAAAATAATTGTTATTTACTCTCTTCCATTTTAATGGCCACTAACCAAATGTATGGTCGTAACTTGTAATATTAAGTTCAATATTCAACGAAGCATATTAATAAAATTAGAATAAAACCGTTTATTCCATTCTTCTTCTAATTGGATTATATTCTTATAATTTTTATTTGAATGTTAATTCTATTCTCATCAAATAAAATAACCCTTTCGTGATTGCAAATCTCCGCCATAAGCAGATTTCAAATCTACACCTTGGACCTTGGTAATCGGGCCCATTTGTGAATGGTAGAATATGATAAGTAGTAGTCAAGGAGACCAGCAAAAGAATAATAACAAAAAATGGGCATCATGAAGTGAGGACCGACACACCGTTTGTCTTGTATCCACAAAGCCCTGCGTGTGTTTTTGTGGATTCCAATAATAGAGCTAGCTAGGGGCACTGATTCCTTTCGAAAATCCTTTGTAATCCTCGTTTGATTATAAGCTGTTATTACTATTTTGTTAATAACAGGTATTAAATATGCTCGCTAGACCCACAGTACAAGTAATAATATGTACATACAATGTTCAATTCTTATTCATAGAATCAAACAAACAACTACAAGCCAAAGCAAAGGTTGGTGGATGTCAACATCTCAATTTCTTGGTATTCTCGCTTGATGTGATCATCATATATCACATCTCCCGAAACATAAAGTAAGCATTAGGCTGGTCCATATCTAATAATAGTAAAGTGAAATAAGACTCGCTCTCACTCTCACTCTCACTCTCACTCTTTTATACTCTCTCCTCATTCAAAGAAGCTGGCAAATGTATAGCAATATTAATGGAGAAGTACCCTTTTGGAGTAAAATCTTCTAGTTCCAAAATGGGTGTGGGAGGAGCTAATTGGTTTTTGGTCATGTTCATGTTCGTGGCTTCAGTTATAACGATATTATTTTCATCAAGTGGAGAGTGTAAGTACATTGCCTACAATACGACGTCGTCTGTTGTTGGTGACAAGATCAACGTTCATTTGGTGGCTCACTCTCATGACGATGTTGGATGGTTGAAGACCATTGATCAGTACTATGTTGGCTCTAATAACTCCATTCAGGTCTCTCTCTCTCTTCATTTATCTTCCTTTTTATTGTTAAAAAGATACATGTTTCAGGGTAATATTATTTTGGTTTATAATTTGTATTCATAAGTTTGTTTTAGTACTTTGATTCATAAGAGGGGTAGAAGAGTAGTGTTGAATACAGGCATAATTTTGAAGTTGTATGTAAAAGTTAAAAAGGGGAAAAATACCACGCTAGTTTGCCTCCTCAAGCAATCTCACTCAGGTCCTCATGTTGAAACACAAATTTCTGGTAGATGTTTACTTTGTTACGTGGATTTTATTTTTTTGGTTCTGTTTTGTCCTGTTTTATTCTTTAGTGTTGAGTACTTTAAAATGAAGACTCAATCGTAGATTACCACTTGTTACGCACTACACGTGTTCCGCGGCGGCACCACGTACGGTTGAATCAACTTTTAAAGTTTTAATTTTTTACCCTAAATTTGCTAAAAATTTTAATTGCATTATTGTTTTACAAAAAAAAAAAATTTATAATTGTGCCCTTATTAAAATTTAAAATTTATATCATTGTACCCCATTTAATAATTAAAACATGTAACAATGCATGTATGAGTAAAATCTATTAATACTTTTTAGCGTAGTATCCTCATTGACCAAAAAGGTCTAGCCCCACCACTGCACGTGTTCCTTAACATCATAGCTTTAAACCATATTCTAATAGTTGAAAAGAAAAAACTTTTTGTTTTGCCTTGACAATCAAGTATACTAATTTCTTTTTCAAGTTATGATGAGGAATTTTATTAAATATCATCATCATTATCGTAAGCCAAGAAAAATAGAAATGGATCTTGTGTTCTATTACCAAACATGCCAAAATTCAGAATGTGACTATAGAGCTGTTTTCATTTAATCATATAGTTAATTAGTGACAGAGTCCCAAATATGTAGCAATCACATTAGCAGTGCTACATAGCATAATGAGAGTATGGGACTTTTTTTTTAGTTTTATTTATTTATTTATTTTAACTGTTTTGATGTGCTACAAACCAAATATAATTACTAGAACAAGAAAAAAGAGAGAAAAGGCAAGAAAGTGTTACATTAATGATAAATGGCGGAACTACATTAGGCTAAAGGGGGCAACCATCCCCTTAAGCCCAATGACTCATTCTAATTTTATCATTTTAAAAAAATATTTTTATTTTGTTTTACTACTTGCCTCTTAAAATCTTATAAATTACATTATGGAGATAGAATTTTAAATTATATTTCGATTATATCTCAAATATTTCAAACTTAAAATCCTAAAGAAATCAAAAACTATTTGCAGTACTATGAAGACATATTTTTGGGCACTGCGTTTTCAAAAATGAATTCAATCTATTACATGCTTAATTCATTCAGAGGAATAATAAAATGGATAAAATGAACACAAAAATAAGGATAAAATTAAAAATATATATAAGTTTAATTATCTTGTAATTTTAGTTTAAAATTTTTGTTCTATTACATCCTTCTTAAAAAATTATCCGGCCCCAGCGCGATTGATAATGTTACTTGTTATGGCAGGCAGCATGCGTTCAATATGTGTTGGATTCAGTAGTTCCCGCTCTGTTGGCTGACAAGAATCGCAAGTTCATTTATGTTGAGCAGGCAAAACTCAATTACTCCATCCTTTTTCAATTTCTTTCTTCTTATTTTGTCTTTAATTAAATAATAATTCTGTGTCATGTAAAGAAAATTCATTGAAAGAAAATATAATTGTGAATTTCTAAAGGAAAACATTTTTTTTTTTTTTTGGGGTTTGGGAATTGATGCAGGCATTTTTCCAGCGTTGGTGGGATGAACAGAGTGAAGCTGTCCAAAGCACAGTCAAGAGGCTTGTCAGCTCTGGTCAACTAGAGCTCATGTACTCAATATAAGCAAGACTTTTTTTTTTAAAAATTTTTTTATGGTTGCTGTAATTATTCTCCTTCTGTTTTGGCGGGTTGATCTGAATTTGATTACCTTGTGTGGTTGTAGAAATGGAGGAATGTGCATGCACGACGAGGCTGCGACTCACTACGTGGACATGATTGATCAGACGACTCTTGGCCACAGGTTCATCAAAGCAGAATTCAATGTCACTCCAAGAATTGGTTGGCAGATTGATCCATTTGGTCACTCTGCAGTTCAGGCTTACCTACTAGGTGCCGAGGTATGGCCTCGCCTTAATCTTTTTCGCCGCGAAAAGTTCTCGCCAATAGTAAAAGCGGAAGTAGAAAAATTAGTGAGAGGGAACAGGAGTGGGGTAAATAAAAAGATAGAAAATTTTAGGCGACATAGAATAAAATTTCAAAAAATTAAGTACAATTTTAAAACGGATGAAACGTTAATTTTATTAAACTTTATTTGTAAATAAAAAAAAAAAGAAAAACAAAAGTGTAGGGTGGCAACCTACCAGGTCCGTAAGTGGGTCCGTTCCCGCCAATATAATCATGTGTGGTGAAACAAACCATTTTTAGTTGAAGCACACCAATACAAATGAATCTCTCTATGACCATGAACCTTATCGATTGGCTTAGGTTGGATTCGACTCTGTTTTCTTCGGAAGAATCGACTACCAAGACCGTGCTAAACGGAAGATCGAGAAAAGCCTTGAGGTTGTATGGCGAGGTTCGAAAAGTCTTGGTTCATCTTCACAGGTTAGTGATCAAACATTTTTTTTTTTTTTTTTTATGTCTGTTTTTAAAAGAGTTTCATTCGTTTCCTAGAATTTTAGGCCTGGATTCTCACATATCATGCTGTTTTACTCTTGTAGATTTTTGCTGGTGCTTTTCCCGAGAATTATGAACCTCCTAGTAATTTCTACTATGAGGTCAATGCTAATGAGGATTCCCCTATCATCCAGGTTAGTCAAACGGTCAATTATTTTGATGCAGTCTTATTTAGAAAGCCGTTATTTATCACCACCAATGATACAGTCACCATATATGTGGTTTTTAACATGTGACACTTCTTCATTACCTACACACATGTAGTATACATTACCAGCGGTTCCTTTTAATTTTTTCCCCTCCTATTTTATTTTATTTTTATTTTTTTTATTTTTTTGTTTTGTGATTTGAAGGATAATACCAACTTATTTGACTACAATGTGGCTGAGCGTGTTAATGAGTTTGTGGCTGCTGCAATAGCCCAAGTAAGATACATGGGGTTACACTTTTCTTGCAATTCATGATATTTTACTATTGGAAATTAACTTGAGTTTTCTTTAAGTAATCTAATATGTTATTCCAAACAACATATATTTTCTCTTTGCACTTGCATTGAAGGAAAGATATCTCCTTCGATCTATAATATTTAAGTGGAAAAAAATGGACGTGTTGTTAGTTTTGCTAATTTTCAGGGCGTTTGAAACTTTAGTTTCAACCCATTAATTACAACTTTGAATAATGTAAAGATCTCAACAACTACAGTAAAAGCAAAAAGTTGCTACAGTGTAAAGCTCTCATATGCTACAGTTTTTAAACTTAAAACACTAGTTACAACTTAAGTTTCAAACGGAAGCTTTATAATAGTCTATTACTTGATATTGTGTGTTTTAAGAAAGTGACCAATTTTGTATTAGAACTAAGAACATGAACTATTGTCATCCTCATGCAGAGGAATTCTACTTTCATTTTTGCAAGAGTTCAAAACTTTTTGAATCTTTTATTTTTATTATTTCTTTTCAGGCTAATATTACTCGGACAAATCATGTAATGTGGACAATGGGAACAGATTTCAAGTATCAATATGCACATACATGGTTTCGGCAGATGGACAAGTTCATTCATTATGTCAATCAAGTTAGTTATGGCGGTTATGTTATCACTTAGAAGTCATTTTTTCGATTATACTTGGATCTAATTTTCGTGTTGAAATATCTATATGGATTCTTGCAGGACGGGCGTGTCAATGCCCTTTACTCAACTCCATCAATATACACTGATGCAAAATATGAAACAAATGAGGCATGGCCAATCAAGAACGATGACTATTTTCCGTAAGTTTGTTGTGCCATTATTAAGATTGAAAAACGTCCTTCATGAATCCATGGCTCTTATTTCTGTCTGTTGAACCTCATTAATGTGAACTTATCAGATATGCGGACCGTGTGAATGCATATTGGACTGGATATTTTACAAGCAGGCCAGCGCTCAAAGGCTATATTAGGATGACTAGTGGTTACTATTTGGTAAGCGTTTGATTCGGTCGGTTTATTGACAATATCTCAAGGCCATGACTGGCTCTTTCAAAAAAAAAAAAAAAAAGATTCCAAACACTGATTTGAAGAGCTATAACTTTTACTTCTTTTTTTCTGCTTGCCAAGTATCAAGTAAAATTTATCCCCAAGCATACCCTTATTGTTCTCTCAATTGTGTATGGCTATGCTAGAATGACTAGTGGCTACTATTTGGTAACCATTTGGTCATTCGGTTATTGATAGTATCTCAAGGCGGTGACTAGCTTTTTTAGAAAAATGATTTCAAACACTGATCGAAAAGCTATCCCAAATATACCCTTCTTATCCTGTAGCCTATGAAAGGCTATGCTAGAATCACTAGTCAATTCGTTAAGCAGTTGATCTGTTAGTTGTTGAAAATGTTTCAAGTCTCTGCTGCTCATTATCATGTCCAAATACTGACTGAGAAGTCATGGTCTTTTTCTCTTCTTGCATTCCCTTATTGTCCGGTAATCTGTGGAACAGGCAGCTAGACAGTTGGAGTTCTTTAGGGGGAGGAGTAGACCAGGGCCAAACACAGACTCGCTTGCTGATGCTTTGGCAATTGTTCAGCATCACGATGCAGTCAGTGGTACGTCAAAGCAGCATGTGGCAGATGATTACTCAAAACGACTTTCTATAGGTTACGCCGAGGTAACAGTCGACCTGTCCTGTTTTCCCAATTGGTTTCCTTGTGTAGCTTCTAATGTTCTACACTCTATTATCTATTTCAGGCTGAGAAGGTTGTCGCAGCATCACTTGCATGCCTGTCGGACTCAGCACCAAAAGGGGGTTGCAACAGCTCTTATGCCAAGTTCCAACAGGCAAAATGAAAACTACCCTTTATCCCGAGTTTCTTTTGCTGTCTTTACTTGACATTGAAACAACTTGCTAACTCTAATTTGTTTGAAATGCAATTACTCTACTCATTGCAATGCTGATATCTCATCACACATTTAGTGGCTCAAGTGTAAGATTTAATTTGATTACTAAAATACCCATGCCCAACTCTTGTTTTATATATAGTTCATACATTTCTCTGAGAAATCAATGGAATCATTATTCCATTCTGAAAATCAACAAGTATTTTCAAGCGTCAGAGTTCTTGGCAATCAATTCAGTAGATATTACATAGGTTGTACTAAGATTTTGTTATCCCTTTTGGCTTGTTTGCAAATATTTGTGTTTCCTAAAACTAGGACTTATTGTCCTTTTTCTATACTTTTTTAGTATGCTGATTCTCTGAATTTCTTTTTGTCTCTACTTTGTTTAGTGTCCACTTTTGAACATCAGCTACTGTCCACCATCAGAAGTTGATCTGTCAAAAGGAAAGAACCTGGTGAGGATAATTCTGTGTAAACTGTGATAATATACTAATATTTAGTATCTATCTATCTATCTCTCTTAAGAAGTATAAATCTTATCAGTCATTTCATCTCTTTTGGTAGGTCATTGTTGTTTATAACCCCTTGGGATGGAGAAGAAATGATGTTGTAAAGATTCCTGTGAGTAATTTATTCCTCTCCTAATGTTGAAATCCTTCATTATTTCCTTTATCTTTTTCAGTTTTCTTTTGAATGAGAGGCAATCATTCCAAAGTAAGATCATTTTATGGTATTATCTGGGCCCCGGTAAACTTCTTTCCGCATGGTATTTTCGTCCCTAAAAATGTTTTCTTGACAATTTAGCTCTTGAATATACAAAATTGAATCAATTAGCCGGATTTTAATCTTGGACGGAATAATTGTAATTTTTAGCACTCGTGTCCCCCCTAAACTTCTAGTAGTTTGGCACTTTTGTCTCTGAAAATGTTGTCTTGACAATTTAGTCCTTGAGTGTACAAAATACAACCAATTATCCAGAGTTAAAATTTGGACAGAATAATTGTAATTTTGGCTCTTTCATCCCTGAAAAACTAGTATGGCTTTTGGGGACAAAAAAGTGCCAAACCAAAAACCGAGCTGGCACAAGTGCTAATACTTTCTTTTTACCTCTGAAATGGATTCTGGCTGTACTTTGAAAACCAAAAATCAGCAATCCTTGTTTTTGTATGAATTTTCTTATCTGAACATATCCATGGATGCATGGAAGCTTCTGTAAGCTTGCTACTTATCCAAGGTAAAACATGACACATGCTTATCAAATTTTTTCTGTGAAAAGAACTGCATCAGATATGATTTCATGGTTAACTTCTGCTTGCTGGTTTCTCACCTTATCGACCTTTCTACAGATCATCGACAAGAACGTCGTTGTTAAGGATTTTGGAGGAAAAGAGATTGAATCACAAGTCACACCTCTGCTCAATGTTTCTTTGAGCATAAGAAACTACCATGCAATGGCATACTTAGGAAAATATCCAAAAGCGACCCCAAAATATTGGCTTGCATTTTCTGCCACTGTGCCACCTCTTGGTTTCAGCACCTACATTGTCTCAAGTGCCAAAAGGACAGGTATTAAATTATCATAATATATTTGTTTCTATAATACTTGTTCAACTTAATTAGTGAAGTTGGATGAGACTTCTTCATTCCGTGTTTGCAGCTGGTGTTTCTGAGAAACAAACAGCGTATGAATCACAAAGAAGACAGAACAATACAATAGAAGTGGGGCCAGGAAACTTGAAGCTTATTTATTCAGGGAAAGATGGAAAACTTACAAAATATCTCAACAGAAAAAATTTGGTATGCTAATATCTTGACTCTTGGCTCTGTTTCACTCTTTGAACTATTTCTCTCTTGAACCTCTTATCCATCATATGCTTGGTTTTGCAGTCATCACATATGTGGCAGTATATATCGGATTGGCCTTTATTATTATTTGACAACTTTAACATTTTTCTTTTACCAACAAACGTGTGGTGATGAATAGCAATAATCTTTCTCTAAGGACATATCACACACATATAAATTTGACTTTACTCTATGATCCAAGGTCGAAGAGTCAGTAGAGCAATCGTTTGGCTATTACTCTGGACACGATGGAGGTGTTGATTTACAGGTAATTATACTGCATGGAAAGCCCATACTTATTGTTTCATGCAGCTACTAGCCATTGTCATTCACCATTTTGCGGTTCATACATTTTTTGAATGTGATTACATGTGTTAAAGGATTGAGAAAAGATTTTATTTCGATTTTTGTTTTTGAAGGCATCAGGAGCATACATCTTCCGCCCTAATCTCTCTTATCCCATCAAATCTGAAGGGCAGGTAAGAGTATGCTTTGAAGTAGTTTGATTAATACACCTTAAACTTAAATCACAGTTGAAAGTCAATAATGTATTCTTTTAAAAATGTTAGGTTCCTCCTACCATTTTTCGGGGACCATTGTTGGATGAAGTACATCAGAGAATTAATTCATGGATATATCAGGTGCTTATCCCATCTCGCGAATTCTTGGACCTTTCATCTTGCCTGAATTCTTTTATCTGCTACAACATCAAACAATACAATTTAGGGAGAGAGAGTTTATGAATGTTAGGCTGGTGATATCACAGAACGATTAAATCTCAGATCACCAGTTGTCCTAGAACATGCTTAGTTGTTAGGGGTCGGCCTAACAAAAGCTAGCTAGAAAGTTGAAGGGACAAATGTTTGAAATTAAGACCATACCTTCTCCAGTCCAATGTTAGCATACCAGTGTTCCTAAAGCTTAACTTGGTGATAAAAGAGAGATGCTTTCTATCATTCAAGAGCGGATACCGCCCCCCCATGCTCCCACTGTCCACTCCCCAAGGAAAAGTAGAGCAAGTATTAGTTTATATATTTTAACAAAGATGATAGAGCAAGTATTAGTTTATATATTTTAACAAAGATGAAAGTGAGCCTTAACCGTTGTTTGAGAAAACATGGTAGCATTTTGCATGGAAACACTCAAAATCAGAAAAACACAAAAGCAAGCCACCCCGTCTCAACGTCTTGACCTTTTTATTTTTATTTTTTTTTAAATCTTCCGTATTCCTTACCATTAGCCAGTTGGTCGGGTGATAAGACTGGTCGTTTTTTTCTATAAGGTCTCGAATTTGAGTCAGTGTCTTGGTATGCCTAATCCACTTCATGAGTGATCCATATTGTATCCATAAAATTATCCTAAGTATGCCATTTTTCTACCCCTGAAACCTTTTTTGGTTCAGGGGAAAAGAAAAGTACTTCCTTTGTCTCCGTAAGGTTAAAATCGTACTTCAAAAGTAAATCAATGTACGATATTGTGGCTAGCTTCTTCATATCTCTTTAGTTTGATTGTTTAACATAAAAATTAGGAACACAATATCCAGTCTTTTCTTAGCATGGAGATTTTGTTACTAATGTCTACTAACACAGAAATTACTGCACCGATTGAGCAGGTTACTAGAGTGTACAAGGAAAAAGAGCATGCAGAATTTGAATTCACCGTAAGCTAATTGTGTGACCTTTATGCTTCCAATTTCATTTGAATATCTGACAATTTAAATATGTTGCTTATCTTTCAAGGAAAATGTTTTCATTTTCAGATTGGTCCTATTCCAAGAGATGATGAAATTGGAAAAGAG
The DNA here is from genome assembly GCA_946598075.1 of Artocarpus hirsutus. NCBI lineage: Eukaryota > Viridiplantae > Streptophyta > Magnoliopsida > Rosales > Moraceae > Artocarpus > Artocarpus hirsutus. Next base: position 10,417 of record CAMOHE010032697.1, on the reverse strand, counting down.
GTTGTAACTAAAATTACAAGCAGTCTGGAAAACAACAAACAATTCTTCACAGATTCTAACGGCCGTGATTTTATCGAAAGGGTAATGTTGTCATCAACTGTTTTCTAAAGCTGATGTTTACCATTTTTATTATTATTTTTTTCAATATAAATCTAAAATGCTCTTGAAATTCTCCTTGTGTTTTTTTTTTCCTTTTTTCAGATTCGAGATTATAGAAAAGACTGGAATCTAGAAGTGAATCAACCTGTGGCAGGAAACTATTGCCCAGTATGTCATTTGTTAACTACAATTATCAGCTTTTCTTGTCACTGATTATTTATTTATTTTTTTCATTTGGTGACTATCTATAATAATATAACTCAAGATGCTGAAAAGGGTATATAGCAACTAACTAGAGAACTTTTTTTTTCCCCCTTTTTCTGGTTTAAGAGGCAATACAAGTCAAAGTTAGATGTAACCTTTGGAATTCTAATCTTTATTTTTAATGAACTCAACCTCATGTGGCGTAGTAAAATATTTTATTGCAATATTATAAATGGGAATTAACTTATGTTGATCCCTTGAATGGTACTTCTTTTTTGCGGAAATTGGGGGTGGAGAGATTTCATCTCTGCACCTTGTGGTAAAGTCAGGTGTAGAATTACCACTTGACTATGCCTACAAACGTGTGACAAAGTTCAACATATTGTTTTTTTTTTTTCAGATTAATCTCGGAATCTATATGAAGGACAAGAGCCATGAGCTCTCAGTGCTGGTAGATAGGGCTGTTGGGGGATCCAGCATTGTGGATGGCCAATTGGAACTCATGCTTCACAGGTTTAACCTTTCCATCTCTTCTTCACCTAAACCGAACCACATACAAAGGGTCTTAACGGGGACCAAAAGAGAGAAAAAAATAACATGTTATGTTTTGGGAGAATTCTTTAGTAGGGTACAAAAAGAAAAATTGTTAGTACTGCACTATTTTGGACCGTCATATTTTCATTGAGGTCCGTTAAATTTGCAAGTTGATGTTGTCTTAGAGTCCAAGTTAGCATGGTATCATTAAGGTGTAATTTTGACATCCTATTGTAGAACTCTTCGATGTTTTAACCAACTTTTAGTGGTGAATATATTCTCATATCTACCTTGGCCACCTCCAAAGATTGAAACATGCACGCACCTATTGGTTTTTATTTTTTCAAATCCACACTATGGTTTGTATAATATTTTTCCAATTATGTTACACTCTCAAAATAATATGATATGTGTCTCTCTCTTTTTAGGAGGTTGATCCATGATGACAGCCGAGGTGTCGCGGAGGCATTAAATGAGACAGTTTGCATTGGTCATAAATGCCAAGGACTAACTGTAAGATCCTAGAAAATCAATCATCTTATTCCTAGTTTTAACATAGACACCAATTTTCCTTACATGTTTTGCTTTGCGTTCATATTTGCAGATTGTAGGAAAGTACTACCTCAGAATTGACCTACTAGGAGAAGGCGCTAAATGGCGTCGATCATTCGGTCAAGAACTATATTCTCCCTTTCTTTTAGCCTTCACAGAACAGGTATATTTGAGACAATGAAACATTTATATATTAATTAGGACAGATTAATCTTATAACAAGAAGATGACTGACTATTATTTTGCAGGATGGACAATACTCTCATGTTCATACTCCAACCTTTAATGGCATGAGCCCCTCCTATGCATTGCCTGATAATGTTGCAATTCTAACCCTCCAGGTCTCTATTATTCATATGTTACTATTATCATCATTTTATTGCCTCTGCTAAGATTTTTAGTATTATTGTTATATTTTATCCTAGTTGTAACCTTTCTTATGTTTCTGAACTCTGCAGGAGCTGCAAGGTGGAGAAGTCCTCCTTCGCTTGGCGCATTTATATGAGGTTTGATTTCTTTTTTCATGTCTAGATTCCACCAATGTTAGTTTTTAGATTCAAAATCTTTCATCTTCAAGATTGAATCTTGCTATCCAAAGTGAATAATAATGGAAATTCACATATATTTGCTTCCGTTATTCACGCAAACAACTATAAAAGTTTCTTGCAATCATGCACTTTTACTTGACTATGTGGCAATGTGTTCCGAAACTAATTTTTTTGTCGCGATACTTCTTCACGTGGAAGGTCGGAGAGGATAGAGATCTTTCGGCTATTGCAAATGTAGAGTTGAAGAAAGTGTTCTACAATAAGAAGGTATGGAGATGAAGTTGATTCACGAAATAGTTTGGTCTCCTTTCAGTCTCACATAATCTTTTGTATCATCATGTTTTGGTGAAATTCAGATAAAGAGAATAACAGAGATGAGTTTATCTGCTAACCAAGAAAGAGCGGAAATGGAGAAGAAGAGACTTGTGTGGAAAGTAGAAGGGTCTTCTGAAGAACCAAAGGTGGTGAGAGGAGGACCAGTTGATCCAACAAAGCTTGTGGTGGAACTTGCTCCAATGGAAATCAGAACCTTCATAATCAACTTCTATTCCAGATGATCGACAACTAAAAAGGTAGGAAATGCATTTTATTGTTAGGACTTTTATTTGCAGTTAGTTTGAGTTTTTTGGGTTATGATTGTTAATCATTTGTTACTAGAGAAATTATTCAATACATCAGGTGTAACTCGTCCAATAAAGAACTGGAATTTTGGTGAGTTGTTTATGTCAATTTTGTTTAATCATCTTGATCTTTCCTAATGTATTTTATCTTAATTCCTTGGTCAAAATTTCTACAAATAGTATACATAAATCTTTTACATTCAATTAAAATTGACAAGATCTCTAATTCAGTTATTTATTAGACAGGAATATCACGTAAGCACGATAATGATATGAAAACTTCTCTTGTTGCTATTCAGAGTAGAATTTTCATCCAATCAGTATTTTATTTGAATTATGACTCTCATTGAGACCATGATTGATTATTAGTTTATGAATTAGACTTTAGGCTTGTAATATCACGAGTCTTTTGCCGTAAATATTACAGAAAGGCTTCTTATCTTTCATATGTTACTCTTGTTTTATTTATCCTACCTTCTAAATCTTCTAAAGTTAGAAAAGAGAGAATTTTATAAATTGGGTTTCAATTTGTAGGTACCATGCTTCCCTGCAAGTGAATTGGTGTTGAAGAAAATTCTCTCTCTCTCTTTTTTTTTTTCCTGATTGTTATGCCCACTCATGCATGGCTGCTCAAGACAATTCAAGAATAATTCAGTGGTCCCTAAATGTACAAAATCTCATGAGACTTAAAAGTAGCCACTGAAGAATGTATGCTTTATGTTTTGTTTGGAAGCAAGATGTACTTGTATGTTAGAAAACTCAATAAATATGGATATGTTTTGTTTGGTTGCTTGGTTTACAAGATTTCTTTTGGTAAAATTTTTTTTGCACCATCCTTCAGCTCTTTTGTTCCAAGGGACTTTGTAAATTGTTCTGTTTTTTTTTTTTTTTTTTGGGAGGGGAAGAAACTTCCAATGCTATATTTATGTATTAAGATTTCTTACATGTCATCTTCTGCTTTTCATGCCAATTTTTCTAATAAAAAAGCAAGATTTTCTTGAAAAGCAATATAAAATAAACATATTAATAAATAAACATATTAATGTAAATATTAGATAAACACGTATAAACAAAAGTCTACTTCTTGATCTAAGTGGAACGCCATGTGAGTTCACCTAGCTCTGATCTCTTCCTTTGGGAGGCAAAGCATTTGGTTCCAAATGCCACGCACTTTCCGGGACGCCATGCCTTCCGATACCCGGCACTCTTAAAGCCGGAATTCGGTGAGAGAAACTAAGCATCTCCGGGTTGGAAACTACACCAGCCAGATGAAAGCCATCACATTGCTTCCTCTGGAAAAAAGTCAAATAGCCCTTCACCTCCTCAAGTCTCCCTATCCTTATCATCCTACCATCTCCTTCTGTCAAGTCTGATAGAACTTGGACAATTTGGCACCGGCAAGCGTCATGATCATGCTGCTTCCACTTTCCATTCCAGTCCTTGTACACAGCCCAAATCTCGCCTTTCAATGGCCATATTTTGTAAATTTCCTCCCTGCTCTTTTGGCACCGGACTAAACAGGAAAAATGTGGCATCCCAATCTTCACACTCGTCCTGCCAGCTTTAAAGACCCCGCACCCAAAAGGAAGGTTTTCTTTCTTCCAATCAATCTCGGTTTCAACCATTGGTTGGGGTTCCAAGAATGTCACGCACACCTGGCTCTCTGAGACCACCATGTTGTCTATTCGCACGTATTGCCGGGGCATAAAGTCCTTTCCACAACACACGGCCCATATCTGACCTCGGCAAAAGTCATTGACAGACCAATGGGGACCAAGGGAAGAGAGTCCTGTAGGACTGCTTGTAGTGCAAGAAAACTTGCTCATATTCTCAATTTTCGATGTCATTTCGGCGTTGATGCCATTGATCATGTAATCCGGCAAGGCTAACTGGTCAAGCTCAAACATCCCTTCAACAACTCCATCAATCTCTCCGCCCACAAATCTGTATCCGGGGACTTTGTGTGAAAATATGTAGAACATTCCTGGGCGTATATGAATGGTGACCAGTCCAATCTTTTTTCTCTCAAAGACACACTTGAAACCCTCCACCTTCTCCAAATGCATGCATTCTGCCCCGGTGTACTTAGAAAAATCCGACATGATCTCGACCAACTCAAACTCACAATCTTTCAGAGTGTCCAAGCTATAATAGGCCACCCATTCATCGATATTCCAGTCGTTGTAGATTGCCCAAACCTCGCCTTTTCTCGGGTATATCTCGAATTGATCCTCCACAACCCCGCGGACAAAAGAGCACTTATGTAACAAAATTGTTGAGCAGATCACCTCACAAGTCATCTCCATAACTAAAGCAAATGACCCGCATGATACAGGCAGGCCTGCATCACACCATCTCCTCTCACTAGCAGAAACCGGGATCGGTTTCAGCCATGTCACCCTTACCGCTTCTTCCTTCAAGGCAAGACACACTAGTGCATACCGATAATTACACCGAGAATTTCCTTTGAAACAAGCAGCCCAAATCTGTCCTGCCTCAATTTTTTCAGGCCTCCTATCACTCTCAAAGTTATAGTAGCCCTGGCACGGGATTTGGTTCACAGAATTTGTGTGCAACGTCAAAGGTTCCGTAATCTCCAATTTCTTGTTCTCACCACCACCAGGCCTTAAATCAAAAGACACCATTCTGTAACCAAACTCCCTAGTGGCAACACTCCTCTCTGAATCGAATTTCCTGCGACTTTCATTTTTGGAAAGAACTTCAAATGCCCTTTCTACAAGTTCTAGAGCCAATTCAACACCAGGGATTTTCTTCCTCCTCAACGTGTCCAATGCCTCAAGGGTGTTTTTGTAATGATCTTCAACATCAGAAAATGTTGATGAAGGTGGGACCTGAAGGACCCAATAGTGATCAACATCACAACCACCATTACAACCAGGAAGCCGAAAACTGGCTGCAGATAGGACTTGGCACAGTTTTAAGATTGACCCAATTTGGTCCATTTCAGGATGAAGCTGTTGGAGTTTGACAAGTTTGTCCCTTGCACTCGTGTACTCATTTTCTATTATCATCTCGTCAACCTTTTCAAGTTCCTTTACTAGATTAATACTGTCATTACTATCCATGGTTTTTTCTTAACAAAAAACACACACACACACCCAGAAGAAGATGGTAACTAAATCAAATTATCAGACTTTAAACAATTGGAATGAAGGAAATATATATATATATATATATTTATATTTGTACAAACCCAACAAAGTGAAAAGTAGAGAAGAGAAGCGCGTTTAAAACTCCTGTAGAGGAGGCAAGTATATCATGGGTGATCGGTTTGATCTCTCTCTCCTCTCGACTGGGTCTTCACGAGCTTGACACCTTTTGCTATCCTTCACGAAAAGAAAAATGGGTTTGGAATGTGTTTAGCATTTTTTTTTCGGAAATGCTATTGTGGGGCCTTTTTCTCCTTTTTTTTTTTTTTTTCCTCCACTAGTGGAAAACAATCCGAGGGTTATTATGCAATTTTAGGCAGGATTCACATAGTCCTTACCACACTAAATCAAACTATGGACACAAAAAATTAAAAATTAAAAAACAGATAATACAAATTATACAAACAAAAACAATGCAGCTGTTCCACCGCCAGCTCTTTTTTTGTCGGTGTTCAACACACTATGAATTCAAGTGACTATAAAATAAAGGCCTTTGCTAACCGAGAAAAGGTCATGGGCACAAAAATCTAAACTGTAACCACCTAAGAGAACTTCAGAACTTCCAATATCTCTAGATCTTCTTCTTCTTCTTTTCGTCGAATTCCTTAACAAATTAAAAACTCGGAACATACAGCAAAACATTAAAAAAAAAAGAGAGAACCCAAAAGCCGTAGAGATTGTGAGAAAACTCAGAACCTGAAATTAAGGGTTGTACAATTCTGTACAACAAAACATTAAAAAAAAACCCAAAACCCAGAACTTGTAAAGATTGTGTGAAAACCATGTTGAAAAATAGATTGGGACTACTATAAAGACTTTCATTCAGGTACACAAATTGATTTTACAAACAAAAAAGGCCAATACACAATTTTCACAAAATTTACCCGAATTATAAGAAAAAACATAAATTTCAGAATACATGACAAAATAAAAATTTAAACAGAAACCCAGATTCCGGCGGCGGCACCGGAATCGGAGGCCGCTGATCTCGGCCCCGATTGATCTTCAACGTCTCTGAACGACGATATTCTCGCTGGATCCCCTTCCCAATTGTGACAAAATAGTCTTCAACGGCTCAATGAAATCGTCGGAGGGGGACTAGACATGCGCAGATCTTCTTGATCAGGTGGCCTCTGGCAGCGCTGAAGTGGGGCTGGGTTGGAAACGGGGATGGCGCTGAGTCGATGCTGAAGTGGATATAAGTTCGATGGTGGAGATGGGAGGACGAAAAACAAGATCTGGAAAAAAAAAAAAAAGATTCGTCGGAATTGGAAAGGAGATTTGCGACGGTGGAGGTGGCGCAGTTGAAAAGACATCTCTGCCAGGTGACAGCAGAAGTGCAGTGTCATTTTAGATTGTATAAAATAAGGGTTAAGTTTTGGTTTTGATTACAGGTGGTAGGGTCTCTCATAAATCTAATACGGTTTTAAGCTTTTTGACAAAAAAAAAAAAAAAAACAGTGTTTCGCAAGCTATTTCCCACGATGAAAATTATTTTTATTATAATATATAAAAGTTTTATATTATAATAATTTTTTTATAATAATATGTAAAAATTTAATATTATTTATAATTAAATTTGTAATAAAAATCACGTTTAGCCAAATAAAGGGAAAGATTCTCCGTCCGTGGGGAGAAAAAGACTTCATAGACCTCGCCTTTTTCTTTCTTCTCTTTTGGGAGATGAAAAAGGGGAATATTCTTTCGTCTCCCGCTACTTCAAGTATCAGGAGGAGGTTAGAGTCTGTATACGCACTCAGCAGTGCTCGCTTGTGCAACGTGCTTGTGCAACGTGCAATGGACATTTTCGCGTTGTTGATTTACAAAGCATACCAGGTGCAAAGTAGATCCGATCGTACGTGATAATTATTTCAACAATCAGAAAAAGTATGGGAAAAGCTGTGCGTGACTTTTTTTTTTTTTTTTTTAAATCGGTGTGAGCCTTCTTGTAGACTCTGAGATAATTGTAAAAACGACATGAAGAGATTTTTTGTTATTGTTAAAATGACTTTCTAAAAATCCTCGAAGAGAAAATTATACAAATAATATATTTTTAACCATCTTTTTAAATAAATGTATGAACTTTTCAAAAATTAAGATTATGACCAAACTTTTTAGAGCTATATATTATTCGATAAACAATAGTATATGATTGATATACTTCATTGATTAACATTATTACGTTATTTGTTTACTATAATTTATAGCTCATAAATTGATTTATCATTGATCTATTAATAATTTATCATAAAAAAACTAATAAATTATTAAGTAAATAAATTACTAAGTTAATCAATAACAAGCTACAAATCACTAATACTTTAGTGTATTTCCAAAAACATTCATTTTCTTAATTTTTGAAAATTTCGGTCATTTACTTAAAAAAGGTTTAAAAAAAGTCATTTGCTCCCAAATCCCAAAGTTTAATAAGCAAAATGACTTTTATCTTTAAAAAAAAATTAAAGTTTGATTAAATTAACTAACTAATTAAGAGGTCACCTTTATTTTTTTTTTTTTTAAAATATATTTGCAATGATAATCTTATCCCAAGCCTCATATATAGACAAAATTCTCAAGAAATTTGCAATGCAAAATTTCAAGAAAGATGGATAACCGTCTAGGTCTAGAATTACTCTTTCTAATAAAGACAATCCATAGTCAAATGAGAAAAGAAAATACATGAAGAATGTATTTTATGCTTGGCAGTACATAGCCTCAAGAAGGTGCCTTCTGTTTCGTCAGGATAGTGAGTCAACATCAGTCGAATCCAAGACTGAACTACTGAATTACACTCAAGCATATTTTTAAGTACTTCAGAATGATTAGAAGTTATATGCTAGTATCTTCTAGTGAGGATCTAATTTTGGTTTGAAAATTTGTTTGAAAACAATGATTTAATTCAAGGAGTGCAATAACTTGGATTATCGTTATGTGCATTGTTTTATTAGTTTGAAGGATTTTTATTCAATTTCAATGCGTCCTTTCAATTGTTTTGTTGGACTATTGCTCTTTCACTCTTTTGTCAAAAAGGAGGAGAAAAGAGAATTTGCTTTTGTTTTCTGATTGCATGTGTTTTTTGATTCAGTATAGAAGATTATTGTACATAGTTTGGGGGGGGAAGTAAGACAAAAATTAACTTTGACATTTTTGACAAAAAGAAAGAATATGTTATTTTGGGACTTTATTTGAGATTTTGCCATATATGCTAAAGGGGGAGATTGTTATGAATTGACGTAATTGGTTTATAATTATCCAAGTAAAAAATTAACATGAATTTTTTTGGAAAATATTGAAGAAAATGGTCAAATGTAACGCCCCTATGTGGGGGTTAGCAGTATTGAATAAATAAAAATAAACTTAGATTCAATATTATTTAAATCCATTAAACAATGCCCATAGGTCTTTAAACAAAAATAAAATTTAAAATACAAACCACAGTTTTTAGTGTAGCATCAAATATTTAAAATACAGTCATCATCACTATAGTACAATTCTCAAATAACTTAACACATCCATCACAAAGTAAATACGAGTCTTACATAATCTAGACGAGTTACAGATTAACAAAGATCTTCCAACACGAAATCAACAGTGTTGTTGCTTATTCCTCGTCAAACAAGTTGCACTAAATTCCACCTGAGAGATGTAAATATGATAGGGATGAGCATCAACATGCCCAGTAGGAAAATTCATTACTCACCTTAAGGTTTGTTCATTATCCCATTAAAACTGCATGGTTAGTTAATTTACATCATATACCAGATTATGAGGTTTATTATGATCATATCTTGTGGATACCATAATTAACCATTACCAGGTTTCACACTTATACATACATATAAATATTACAATTCACTATTATTTCTAGGTATCCACATTACACAAAGTATTACTCAACTTATCGAAACCTAAATGGGCGAGCTTGGCCACC
>CAMOHE010032694.1:0-16141 GCA_946598075.1 Artocarpus hirsutus | reverse complement strand
CCCCCCCCCCCCCCCCCCCCCCCCCCCCCCCCCCCCCCCCCAAGGGAAATCTAATCTTATTAAATCAGATTTTTTTTAATGAAGCTTCTAGAACAATTTTCTACCCCAAGGTTATTAAAAATTTCAAAATAGCCCAAAATTTTGAATTCTTTTTCTAATAAAACCATGGGTTTTATACTAATATTCCAGTTTTATGCTTTCAAGTTCTTTTATTCTTTTTCCCAAATCCCTCCTCTCTTTGATCTCCTACTTCTTCTCTCTTTCTTGCTTTTTCTCTTCTTTACACTTATTTCTAACCCCCCCAACATTTTAGCTATCGTTCGAAGGTTGCCATCCATTTCAATCATTCCAATGCTTGTCATCCATTTTGCTTTGTGGTAGAGCTAGGCGAGGCCTAGTAGAGCCCCCACTCACTTTTTAAAAATTAAAATTTGACCCTTTAAACTTTATAACTTTTTTATTATGTCCTCATTTAGATTTAATATTTTCATATATGCCCATGTTGGCCTTTAAAGCATCTCTAATGTAATGCTAAAATGATGTGCTAATGTCAAATATTGACATTTGAGTGTAAAAACACTCCTCAATTCAATGTCATTTTTATGCTAAATTTGTCATATGCTAAGCTTGATAGTTTCGTATATCCTCATGTATATCCTCAAAATACAAGGTATAAAAATGAAAAAGATAAAACTATTGTAAGATATTCTTGTTGTTAATGCTTGTTTCTAAACACTGGGAATGACTAAAATCGTATCAAAATAAAAAAGATATGCAAAATCAAACACTTCATGACAAATCCCTACCAATGGGTTATTTTTCATAACATAATTGTGGTATAATCTCATTATACATCCATAGTTCTTGAAATGTATTATGGTATAATTTTTATGTTATTTATTCTTAAAAAAAATAATGTACGCCACTCTTATTGAAGTGAAAGACTGGCTCTACCATTGTTTCTACTTGATCTGTTTGTGAGATATTTCTCAAAGGGTGAGAGAGAGAGTTATCAAGCTTCCGCATGAGTCAATTTACCATAGATGGTTCTCTTTTACACTTGATTTGTGTGGACGTTCTTGAAAGGTAATTCGCCATATAAAGTTGTTGCAGTTTTTTTTTTTCTTTTTTTCTTTTTTTTTTTTTTTTTTGAGATTTGCATGAGTAATTTTGATATTTTGTATTATAGTACATATGGATTTATAATAATTGATCTATTTAATAACTTTAATCAAAATTTATGCTATTACTTTTATTATCTTAAAATTGACCTATTTCCGTTATTCTCTCTATTTAATATATATGTGCGCGTGTTGTTAAAACAAGAGTGAAGGTATTTCTTTCAATCCTATACATAGATGGAAATATACTCTAATGTAAGGAGAGGCATAGCTTTCAAAATATGATTTTTGAGTTAGATCGATTGGTTATCCAATCACATTGTATAATTCACACACTCCAAGGGAAGCTAAATGAATGTGCATAACTCATTTATCTACCCATATACCTAATTAAGACATGGCAAAGCATAACGGTGATCAGTTGTTCTATTGATTATGATTTTTTTTAATATTTCTCCAATGCAAATAATTATGGGAAACTTATTATAGTTCTGAATATGTTTGAAAAATCAATTGGAACCAATTTACTGTAGTCTATTTTTTATTTATATTGTAATATAATTGAAACTACGTTGTTATAAGCATCGTTTTTGCAAAAACGTATCTGATAACTAAAACCATAAACCTCATAGAGATTAAACTACTGTAGCGTTGTAATTTTCTTGAATGAATAGAAAAAGACCACTGGCTTTTAAATATTTTTGTACAGAAAGATATAAAGTCCAAACGGCGAAAACAAAATATTACTTATAGAAAACTTAAAAATGTTAACAACACAATAGTTTTTCGCAGTTAATAAAATTTCCAACAAATTACTTAAGTTAAAAGAGAATAAAGATAAACCCCCTAAAATATAACATAAATCAATAATTAAACTAAACAATTTCGATTATCAACAGGTAGTCAATTGAACAGAAAATTAGTATCTTCGACAATTTAGAGACCATCCTCGTGCATTACTCTGATAATTAACCTTTTCATCCCTGCAAATCAAAAGAGGAAAAAAAATGAAAAGAGAGTTCATGAGCTTAGTACACATGTCATATTAGTTTCTGTACTCGTGTGTGTATGCATACATACAAATATATATATATATATAGGCACGTACATGGTTGTTTATCATCATGCATGTTATAACTTATCCAAACATGCAGTTCTTTTTGGCTGCACATGTTATGGAAAATGTCCAGATCCTCTTTTTTACAAAAAGTAAAATTTAAACAAAGAAAAAGAAAGTTTTAATGGGAAATTCTTTACTATTTTATGCATAGTTATAACCTTGCGTAATGTAACCAAAAATAGTACTCTCAATTCGACAAAGAAACAAATACATGTTTTTACTACATGAATTACGTTCTATCATGAATATAATATTGGTGTATACGTTATTGTATTTATTGGGCAGTACGCTAAAAGCTATTGGCAATATTAGTCGTAATTTGATTTGTCTAGCATATAAATTTTAAAATACAGATACGCATGACGAGGATATGAAGTTGTAAGTGAATATATATACAAATTATACATGTAAGTGTATATGGTACGATGTGGTTAACAATTAAACCTGGAGATTGTCAAGAAATTAAACGCTGCAAGGCCTCTTCAGCAGCCTTCACCCTCTCCTTCAAAACTTCCACCAATTTCCTAGGCTCTTCATTCTCCTTTTGTAATTTTAAAAATTTTCGTTCTCTTCCAGCTAAATCATTCTGCAATTTCCTGAACGTCTCCTCCAAATTTGCCTTCTCCTTTTTCAGTTCCTCCTAATTTATTGGTTTTCAAAACGAAAATGACAAAAATTCATTCATTCAAATTAAACTATCAAGTAATTATGAGAAGGTACAATAAAACTTTAGCCCAGTATAATATTAAGGAAATCCTGTATATATAGTAGCAAATACTTATGGAATCAAATTAAAAAAATGAACATAATAACAAAATCTGATAAGAGAATATTAATATATAGAATATGATCTTTCAAAGACAATATAGTATTTTTTTAATACCTTCTCACAAATTATGTGATATGTCTAATCGTAGAATATACTACATAACTACATATATATAAATTAACCGGCACAATGACAACTATATTCATATATACCAGTTCTTATCAAGCCATTCATCCTCTTCATCTTCAACAACATCAATTTCTCTCAAATCTTCCTTATCAGCCAGATTGGGTATTCTTCTGTTTCTACTCTTTTGAATAGAGAAAAAAATAAAATCAAATCAAATGAGGTTCGCACTATATCTCTTGCATTGGTACCTAATTGATATTTATAAGACGTTGTTAGCATCGAATGGGAAAGTAGTGTCACAATTGTGAAAAAAAGGAAATTAAGACTACGATATGGAAAATAAGATATATATTTCTATTTTTGAACAGGCCATGTCAAATAATTTTTTGTGATACTTAAATTAAGCTAAGATTCTAGCACTGAAGAGTAATATTGAGAATGGTAAGCGTAATATATATATATATATATATATATATATATTGCTAAACTGATTATATTAATTAATTTTAACTTTCCCTTTTCAAAAAGATGTAATAATAACGATAATAAGTTGAACTATCCCTTTTCAATAATAATAATAATAATAATAAGTTGAACTTTTATTGTAAGACGGCGTGTATATATTTATTACATAAAGTTTTTGCGATGGTTCTGCACAAATTTGTGCGTTAAAAGATCAATTCACTTTAAAAAAAAAAAAAAAAAAAAAAAAAAAAAAAAAAAAAAAGAAGAAGAAGAAGAAGAAGGGGAAAAAAAAGACGGAAAGAGTAAGTTTTAGACATTCATTACCTAAATATGAGAAAAGTTAATTCATTTGCTCTTCATGACATGGAATGTACCACTTGGTTATTGTTTAGTACAATTATTTAAACAAAAAAGTAACATTGGAGTTATATTTTCTCCTATGAATTTTACTTTATTATTTATAATTAACATAAATAACTCTACCCAAATCTCTTATATAAAGTTATTTAAAAATCTGATCATATTCTAATTAGTAGCAAACTATATTATTCATAATTGTTAATCGATTCAGGAAACTTTTTTTTTTTTTTTTTGTGCATATCAATTTCGTAAACATAGCTAAATTAAAATAAAAGGTTAACAGCATTTCTTTTCTTTTTGCTTGATACGTTAACAATTATTTAATTTTAAAGAAATTAACAGGGGAACAAAGGCCATCACGTTTTTCAGTTTTGTCGAGACTATATTCATTAATTTTGTTTGCTAATTTAATTTATTGATTAATTAAACAATTAACTGAACAAAATTGAGGGAAAAGGAAAGGGAAGGAAAAGAAAAAGAAAAGTTACAGCACTTAGTTTCGGCATTGATTAAAAGGCAACTGGAAGCCTATTTACTAATTGGCTTGTAAAAAAGGTATATATATGGGCATTTTTAATGTAATGTTAAATTGATATATCAATGATAAATTTAATATTAGAGCGAAAAAATAACTCTATAATGTAATGTTATTTGTGATATCAAATTTATTATATACTAAATTTTGTGATAAATTTACCATAAAGTTTAACATGTAATAAATTTGACATTTAATTTTTATTAATTAATGATTAACTTTTTTGTTTTAATAATTATAATATTTTTATTTTTAATTTTTTTAACATTAAAAGTTTATTTTAGAAAAAATTAACATTTTAAATAATATTATGTATTATAACATAAAATATGTTATTTTATTTTTTTTTTGGGCAAAAATAAAATCAATATTTTTCAACCAAAACGTCGTCCTTTTGGTTGAAAATCCTCTTCAACAAACGCATGAACCGCTGCTTCCTTTCTTATCTTATCATTCTTTCAAGATTTTTTTTCCATCATCATCATGACTTTTTGTCCTGTCAATGTCAAGTATAGGTATTTCTAAAAAAAATGAATAATAATAATAATAATAATTTATATAATTATAACAATTATTATTATTATTATTATTATTATTATTATTATTATTATACTCTCTCTAAGATAAGTGTTTGTTCTTTCTGAGTGAGCAGTGCTACCTCCCCTTTTCTCTAGGCTGGAGTTGAACGCCGCATTAGGGCTAGCTGTCGGGTATCTGACCCATAGAAAGGGATAGCAAGTGCATTAGGGATGGACATACAGATACACACAGTTGTGAGGTTGGTGTTTTGTTGGTTGGGGGAGGTGTGGTGGCTAATGGATTGGGGATGGATATGGAGATACACATAGTTATGAGGTTGGTGGTTGCTGGTTGCGGGAAGTGTGATGGCCGGTGGGGTGCAGCATCTACTGGTAGGATTTGAGGGCGTAAAGGACGGGGGTGGCCAGATCTATGGCCAATAGGTTCAAGAGGTAGGGCACCGGTCAGAGGAGCTCGGTCTCAAGGAATTGGAGGCTTTAGGGAGTTTCTACTTGGCTTACAACTCAAATCTGGAGGCACCATGGGAAGAGGTGGTTGGTTCTAAAGACAACATGGTATGGCGGACAGGGTGATGGCTAGAAGAGCTCAAGTTTGACTGTGGTCAGGGGTGGCTAGTTCCTAGGCCAACAGGGTTCACAGGGGATAGTGGTGATCGGATCTATGGTATAGTGGCTCTGTGAGGGTTTTTAGATTGGAAGAGGAAGGTGGCATCTTCAGGGGTCTAACTGTGATGTTGTATGTAGGAAGTAGGCTAGATGGTTATGACAGCGAGCTCACTTTTGCCATGTGATTTTTTCCGTGTTCTTGTTTGCTTTTGTTATTCTTTCAATAGAGCCATTGATATGTTTCTGCCTTGGTTTAGTTTTTTATGTTGTTACTATGCTCATGTTGCAATAACAAAGGTGTTTTTTTCCACCTTCAGAATTTGTGTTTTGGCAGCTAGATCTATATCTATGAGGATGTTTAGTTGCATCAGGATTGTCTCTATTCGGGGTAGATGGTGGCCTTAGTGCTACTAGGTTTTACCCTTTAATTAATTGAAAGAATCCATTGATTGTAGGGCTTTTATCAAAAAAGAGCTTTACATATACTCGATTTTAGTACGTTGAGGTACACTCCTGCTATTAGACCTCAAGCATACGCTTCTCCCATCAAACGTCATCAAAATTTACTAATGGATCTGAACTTATAGGAGGGTTTTATCTCCTGTAGTCTAAGGTCAATTATTGCCTTTAGTGTCTTTGTAACGCTTTGTTTTGAGTTGAATGATAATTTTCTTCTTGTCCAAAAAAAATGTAGGTCTTTGTCTCTCTCTTTTCTTTTTTCCTGTTTTTCATTGATTAAGATTAAAGATGACAACGGTCTGATTCTAGCTTAGTTTTCTCTCTCCTCTCTTCTCCATTACCAACTTAACATCAATTTCTTGCTCAAACTTGAACTATCTCCCCTTTGTTTTGGTGATGATACTCAGCACTGTTTTTCATCATTGCCTCTATCGTCTCATTTATCACTCAAGCATGATATAAAATTCTGGCAGACCAAGTGTCTCTGTCCATCATATCTTCCTCTATTATATCTAGTCTTTTCATACTCTTTCTTTGGCATCTCATATGTTGTTGATCTCTTTTTCACACACCATCTTTTCATCTCCCGTTAATCTTTGGAAATTTCAATTCTTAAGAAAACAAATAGTACATTTTTAAAATATTAAATACATAACATTTTTAAAATCACTTGAGTTTAAATACATAGTATTTTTAAAATCACTTGAGTTTTTTAAACACCTGAATTTTTAATTTTATCTTTTTTTTTTTTCGTTTTCTTCTTTTCTTTCTTTTCATTTTTGTTTTTTGTTATCTGTCTGTTCATTTGTGTTTCTCTCTACGTCATTCTACACAAAAATAAATTTCTTTTAATTTAAGTGGGCTATTTACTAACCACTAAATTAAATCATCTTAACTCATAATCATTGTATAATTTCTTTTCTTTAATTGCTTTTAACTGAATCATACTAATGTTGATAATCAACTAGTTAATTTTGCTAATTAATTAATTACGTTCTTATAACTTAACTCATTAATCTCTCATACTATTTATGTTGGGTTCATTATTATATTAAAAGTCCATTTGAATATAAATAGTATCATTGGGTCCATAAGCCCATGTTTGGTTACTATTCAATTCATTAGGCTCAATATTACCCTTAGGAACTAAACACGTTCGATGATATTAACGATAAAAAATTTGGATCCAATAATTGGCTACTAAACATGTGCCGCTATTGGACCCATAATTGCTATCATAACGTAGCAGTCAACAACTTAAATTTCTATAATTTTTCATTTTTAAAATCCATTGAAAACTTTATATATAAAATTTTTAACAAAAATTGTATTATAAATTGGAATCTGAATTTTGATAAAACTGACTTGTAGACTCTTATAGCTTTTAAAATGCTACAATATTTTTGTTAATCGTAAATAGTGATTCTTTCATTGAACAAGTATTTTGTTCTAAAACTAATACCAAATGGTATTATATTTTTATTAGTTCTGAAAGTCTTTGTAAACCATGTGCCAAAGATAGTTTAAACATAAAAATTTACTTTATAGAAAATCCACATTTTGTCGAGGACTAAAACATTCATGTTTTTCAAAATTTTATTTTCTGTATTTAATGTTATCGTTTGCGATGATTTTATAAATTTTACTGATAAAACAATTTTTATAAATCTGTTTAAAAGTTCCGTTCAGAGGCAACATTTTCAAAAATTTTCTTCACAAAGTTTTTTTCATCTTATCAAGACTTAAAACTCTTGTGTTTTGGAAAAAAAATCGATATTGGGATTTTTGATAACTGTTCCACCCATAAACATAAATCGTCCTATTGATGGTGTAACTAATGTCACAACTAATGTTGCAACAAATGTTATAACATCACGTAAAACATCTAATGAATTAGTGTTAACACAACCATGGATTGTTCTACAATTGTTACAAGGCCTTACCATAACACCGCCTTATGCGATGTCATAGTTACTGTCTTATAATATCTATTGTTTTTGGTAAAACATACTTTTTATGGAATCTAGATAAACAAAGTAACACGAAAATAGCTTGACTTTTTTTTAAATGTGACTTATCAATCAAATCAAATAAACTCTATCTAAAAATAAGAACATATTTGCAACATTACCAAAAAAAAAAAAAAAAACTTGAACTTAACAAAATATCTTTAACTTGCAAAATCTCATAAAATAAATGAAAAACTAAAATTTGCAAAATTATAAATAATTGAATAAAAGTTTAAATCATTATTTTAAGATGCGTCGCTTCGATATTCCGTTTCTACTATCACACACACACCCACACCGAGCTCCTCCATCGTTATACCTAACTCATGCTCCTAGCTGCAATATGAAAAACATCTAGTAAGCATAACGTTTAGTAAGTATACCCTAACTCTCACAAAATATTTTCATCAATTTATAATGTTCAATAAAATAAATTTATCATCAAAAAATCTATATTTTTAAATATTATATATATATATATATATATTGTAATACTTCAAATATCATATAGTAGGGCTCTGGTGTTGTACTATCATAGCACCTTAATCACAGAAAGAGTAAGGGAGCGACCACCAAACAAACAGCGATAAGATGAAGTGACTACTCATTGATCGGTCTGCTCATTAAACCCCATTATCACCATCAATTCGTCAAGTGTACAATACTTTTTTAAAAAAAATTAAACTGATAATATAGATAATACATATATATATATATATAAGTTTTCATAAAAAGATATCCATCAAATAAAATAATGAGGTAAAAATAACATCATCTTTCATCATTTTCTATCAATTTTTTCATTATTAAAAATCCTCATTTCAAAACGTCTTACATAATATATCATCAACATCAATTTTTAATTTTGAACAATCATATTGTAGGTGAGAGATGTATTTTCTTGACCTCTAGACTTACTCGACCTTCAATGATAGGTGACATGACGACTCAAGTCTTTGGTGTACTCGTTTCTTTGAAGAGTTCATGCCAAACATTTATATTAACCATAAGTCACTAATAATACTATTAACAATATATGAACATCTCATACTGTCATTGAACATTACCTCGTCATGTAATAATGTCAAGAAACACAAAATCACAATTTATGAACCTAGGGCATAATTCCCAAAAGTAGGCAGAATGATCTTTACTCACTTATAGGGTGTTTGATAGAAAGTGGTTTGGACTAATTTCTCAGCTATAAACAATATAAAACTCTCACAAGCTATAGTAACAATAAAAAAAAAATTGCTACAGTGTAAAACTCTCACATGCCATACTAAAAATAGTTCTAATCAACGATTCTAACCACCCTTCCAAATACCCTATTAAAAATTCATAATAATTTCATCTGAATTCCAAATCAGTTAAAACTAGTAGTATTAGAAACTAGACTCAAAAATGAAGAGTTTGATATATTATACGTATATTTTGACAATAATTTATGTGATGAAAAAATCCTTGAAATTCAAACCAAATTTTAAGTCCGTGTAAAACTATATAGCTTTTTAGGTCAATTTTGAAAAATCATAACTATTTAATGGAAATCTAATTCAAGCGATTCAAAAACCAAATGAAAGCTTAAGATGCTTAGTATTTGGGAAAAATATAAGACAAATATAAACAGAGTAATACATAATCGAAAATTACTAGAACACGATAGCTACTAGGTGTTTGTATAAAAAGTAGGCATGAGGCATTAAAAAAATTTAATACCAATCCATATCCAAATAAAACCTCAATTAAAATTGTAAACACATAATTAAGTTGATGATAATTGATAATAAAATACACCCATAAAGATCTACAAAATAAAAATATGAAAAATCTATGATATCTCCAATCTAAAGTTTAATGAGAAGTTAATCAAAACAATAAAATCACCAACTTTTTTCGGTTATAAATTGACATGAAATATATACAATAAAAGAATCCAGATGATGATGATGTCGATGATAATAATCTAACACACCAAAACATTAAACAAACATGTTAAATGATTGATACATAGAAAATAAAGAGATCAAAACCTTGATAAAGCCTAAGAAAACCAAACATGAAACCAATCAATGAAGAAGGAATGAAGTATGAGTCTAGGATTACTAATAGGTCTTTATATAGTTTTTATATGTGTGCTACTTATGAAACCCTAAGAAACCTTTTTTTCTTTTCTTTTCCTACACATAATTCTTTTTTTTGTTTTTCTTTTCCTTAGCAAAGCTTGCTGCAAAGCCCAAAGGTCCAAAATATACATTCGTATTACATACGTGCAACATAAGTTGCATATCTAATATGTTATATATATAATTTAAGTTATATATTCTTATATATATATATGTGTGTTAAATAAAAACAATTTAATTAATTAATTTCTTCTTATTATATTTTATTTAATTGAAACAAAATAAAATACATCATCAGATCATTACTTCATAAATAATTATAATCTCTATATAATTGGCAGGAACCTTTTCTAACACATCGAACCGCTCATCGTTGTCACCTAGAATATCACTAAATAACATGTTAGTAATAATATCTTTTTGCAACAATTTCAGAGCCAAAGTCAAATATGATAGTCGTCCTGAAATCAACTCTATCATGAAATCCACAGTCACTTTTTGCAACGATTGGGACCTTTCCTATGCTGACATCAATGCCAAAGAAGATTTTCAACTCAGTGCATCAGCCACTTTGTCCGCCTTGCTAAATGATAAAGGATCTCATAATCATAGTCCTTTACCAACCCCAACCATCTACGTTGTCTCATATTCAAGTCTTTTTGTGTGAAAAATTACTTCAAGCTCTGGTGATTGGTGAAAATCTTGCAATGAACTCCATACAAATAGTGCCTCTAAATCTTAAGTGCAAAACCATGGCTGCCAATTCTAAAACATAAGTGGGGTATTTCTACTCATGATCTTTCAACCGTCTTAAGACGTAGGCTATTGCTTTCTTATAGTGCATTAACACAGCACCAAGACCCATTTTTATAGCGTCATTGTAGATCACAAACCCTTCATCGCCTTCTAGAATTGTCAGAATAGGTGTGCTCATTAGTCTTTTTTTTAACTCTTAGAAACTTTGCTTACATTCAAACTTCTTTCTCTTTCAAGTAAGTGTTGTTAGAGGCATAAACCAACTTGGAAAAAACCTTCCACAAACTTTATGTAATATCTTGCTAACCCTAAGAAACTTTTTATCTCATTAACATTCTTTGATCGACTCCAATTATTAACAGTTTCCACCTTTGAAGGATCAACCATCACACCATCTCTAGAGATTATATGGTCCAAGAATGTCACATGATCTAGTCAAAATTCACACTTCAAGAATTTGGCGTAAAGCTGATGATTCTTTAACATTTGCAGCACAATCCTCAAATGTTCACTATGCTCCTCTGAAGACTTTGAATAAATAAGGATGTTGTCAATAAATACAATCATAAATTTATCAAAAAAATCCCTAAATATTCAGTTCATTAGATCCATAAATGTTGCAAGAGCATTTGTCAACCAAAAAGGCATGACTACAAACTCATAGTGACTGTACCTTGTTTGAAAAGTAGACTTAGGAATATCTTCTTCCTTTATCTTCATTTGGTGATGACCCGACCTCACTTCGATCTTGGAGAAAACTGTCGTACCTTATAGTTATTCAAACAAATCAATCCTCAACAAGGGATACTTGTTTCTAACAGTCACCTTGTTTAGCTCTTGATAGTCTATGCAAAGCCTCATTGACCCATCCTTCCTTTCATAAATAATACCGATGCTCCCTGCGGTGAATGGCTTGGTCGAATAAATCCTTTCTCAAGAAGCTCTTTCAGCTGCTCATATAATTATTTCAACTCTACAGGTGCTATTCGATTGGCGCTTTTGAGATAGGCCCTATACCAGGCACAAGTTCAATCGCAAATTCAATCTCCCTATCAGGTGGTAACCCTAGCAAATCATTAGGAAACACCTCACTGAATTCACTAACAACTGACACATTATTAATCTTCAGCTTTCTTCCTTCTTCTTGTCAACTATGCTAGCTAGAAAGCGTATAGATCCATTGGCTAACATTTTTTAAGCCTTCACTATAGACAAAAAGATCTTTGTCTTCTTCCTTGGTTCACCAACAAACTCAAACCGTTCTTTACCTTCAGGGCTAAACTCAACTTGTTGCTTTCAGCATTCAATGGATACATTATACTTTTCTAAAAAATCTATCCCTAGGATCACATCATAGTCATACATGTCGAGCACTTCCAGATCACTATAAAGCTGTCTATCAACAATTTTCATTAGCATTACATGTAGCCAATGAGTAGACATCATGGCTTCTCTAGAGGCTCATGAATCCCTGTGTCAACTCATCCTAGGGTCTATCTACGTACTTATCCTCTCCTCATGTCGCCCTATTATCTATTAGTCATCAAATCAAATGTAACGCACTTATTATCTAAGTTATAGTAAGAACAACTTACATAAAGGATGCTGGTATGAATGCATGGTGATGGCCTGATAGAATTTGGAAACTGCTCTAATACCATATGTGTAACACCTCCTCATAGGACGTCACAGTTACCGTCTCATAACATATATTATTTTTGGTAAAACATAATTTTTACAGAATCTAAATGAACAAAGTAAAACAAGAATAGCTTGACTTTTTTTTTAAACATGACTTATCAATCAAATCAAATAAACTTGCTCGAAAAATAAAAACATATTTGCAGTGTTACCAAAAGAAGAAAAAAAAAACTTAAACTTAAACTTAACAAAATATCTTTAACTTGTAGAATTTCATAAAAATAAATAAAAAACTAAAATCTATGGAATTATAAATAGTTGAATAAAAGTTTAAATCATCATTTCAAGATGTATCGTTCCGATATTCCGTTTCCACCATCACGCACACACCCACACTGGGCTTTTCTATCGTCATACTTAACTTTTGTTCCTAGTTGCAATATAAGAAACATCTAGTAAGCATAATGTTTAGTAAGTATGCCCTAACTCTCATAAAATATTTTCATCAATTAACAATGTTCAATGAAATAAATTAATCATTAAAAAAAATATATTTTTTTAAATAATATATATACTATAATACTTTAAAATATCATATAGTAAGGCCTTGGAGTTGTACTGTTATAGCGCGCTAGTCATGGAAAGAGTGAAGGAGCAACCCCTAAACTAACTACAACAAGATGAAGCGATCGCTCACTAGTTAGTCTGCTCACCAGACCCCATCATCACCATCAATCCATCAAGCATACAATGCCTTTATTAAAACATCAAAATAATAATATAGATATACATATATATAGGTTTTTATAAAAATATATCCATCAAATAAAATAATGAGGTAAAAATAATATCATCTTTTATCGTTTAATTTTGAACAATCATATTACAAGTGAAAGATGTACTTACTTAAGCTCTAAACTTACTCAACCTTCAATGGTAGGTGACATGACGGCTCGTGGATTTGGTGTGCTCACTTCTTTGAAGAGTTCATGCCAAATATTCATATTGACTATAAGTCATTAATAATACTATTAACAACATATAAACATCTCATACTACCATTAAACATTACCTCATCACATAATTACCTCAAGAAGCACAAAATCAAAATTTATGAACCTAGGGCATAATTCCCAAAAGTAGGCAAAATTTTCTTTACTCACTAAAAAATTCATAATAATTTCATCTTAATTCCAAATTAGTTTAAACTAATGGCATTAAAAACTAGAGTAAAAAATAAAGAGTTTGATATATTATATGCTTATTTTGACAATATTTTGTATGATGAAAAGGTCCTCGAAATTTAGTCCAAATTTTAGGTCTATATAAAACTGTACAACTTTCTAAGTTAATTTCAAAAATCATAACTATTTAGTGGAAACTCTGATTCAAGCGATTCAAAAACCAAATGAAAGCTAAGATGTCTAGTATTTGGCAAAAATATAAGAAAAATATAAACAGAGTAATACATACTCAGAAATTACTAGAAAACGACGGCTACTAGGTGTTTGTATGAAAAGTAGGCATGAGGCATTAAAAAAATTCAATACCAATGCATAACGCAATAAAACCTCGATTAAAATTGTAAACACATAATTAATATGATGATAATTGATAATAAAATATACCATAAAGATTTAAATAATAAAAATATGAAAATCTATGATATCTCTAATATAGAGTTCAATAAAAGGTTAATCCAAACAACAAAATCATCAACTCTTTTGAGTTACCAATTGACATGAAATACATACAAAAAAGAATCCATATGATAATAATAGTTATTATAATACTAATCTAACACACCAAAACATCAAACAAGCATGTTACATGATTGATATACTTACGAAGATGAGTGAAAATAGAGACATCAATACCAAGGTGAATGAAAGCTTCATTTTCCCCCTTAAAAATTTTGAAACACGTGCCCACCTTCCCATTTTGAATTTGCCTCTCTCTCTCTCTCTAAAATCCCTCACTCTTTCTCTTAAAAGATCTCTCTCTGCTGCCGTCGCCGTCTCCTCCTCGCCGCCGATAAGCTCCCCCCCCCCCCCCCGCGTCCGTGCCTACCCCCCCTACCACCTCACCCCCTTGCCCCACCCACCCCCTACTCCACCCCCCCCTCGCCCCACCCACCTCTCCCCATCGCCCTACTCCACCCCTTACCCTGCCCCACCCTCGCGTCCCTCGCCCCACCCACCCTTCACCCTACCTCCACAAATTTTATTTGTTTTGTGAATATGTGAAATTATATGAATATATGAAATTGTGTATATGTGTAATATGTGAAATTGTGTAATTGAAATTGTAAAATTGTGAATATGTGTAATATGTGCAATTATGTAAATATGTGAAATTATGAAATTGAAATTATAAACTTGTGAATATGTGAAGATGTGAATATGTAAAATATGTGAATATTATAAATATATGAAATTGTGTAATTAAAATTGTGAAGATATGAATATGTGAAATTGTGTTCGTAAAATTGTAAACTTGTGAATGTGTGAATATTGTAAATATGTGAAATTGTATAATTGAATTCGTAAACTTGTGAACATGTGAATATGTGAATATGTGAAATATCTGAAATTATGTAAATATGTGAATTGTGTAATTGAGATTGTAAACTTATGAAGATGTTAATATGTATATGTAACGCCCCTATATGGGGGTTAACAGTATTGAATAAATAAAAATAAACTTAGATTCAATATTATTTAAATCTATTAAACAATGCCCATGGGTCTTTGAACAAAAATAAATATTTAAAATACAAACCACAGTTTTTAATGTAGCACCAAATGTTTAAAATACAGTCATCATCACCATAGTACAATTCCCAAATAACTTAACACAACAATCACAAAGTAAATACGAATCTTACATAATCTAGACGAGTTACAGTTTAACAAAGATCTTCCAACACGAATTCAACAGTGTTGTTGCTTATTCCTCGTCAAATAAGTTGCACTAAGTTCCACCTGAGAGATGTAGATATGATAGGGATGAGCATCAACATGCCTAGCAGGAAAAATCATTACTCATCTTAAGGTTTTTTCATTACCACATTAAAACTGCATGGTTAGCTAATTTACATCATATACCAGATTATGAGGTTTATTATGATCATATCTTATGGATACCATAGTTAACCATTACCAGGTTTCACACTTATACATATATATAAATATTACAATTCACCATTATTCCTAGGTATCCACATTACACAAAGTATCACTCAATTCATCGAAACCCAAATGGGCGTGCTTGGCCACCCTCCAAACATTCCGAGGGTATTCTGGTGAGGGGACATCAAGCCCCGAGTCCTCACCAAGTCGATACCTGTACAGTGCGTTCTGGGACTTTCGACCCAAGGAAGCGTCATCACCTTCCCCCTATTTTACCTTTTAGGGTATTCGTGCCTAAGGACGTAACCGTCGCCCTCTTCATGTTTCACCATTTTCTCAATATTTAATCATCATTGAAAGAATCAATCTTCCTAA
>CAMOHE010032673.1:0-21339 GCA_946598075.1 Artocarpus hirsutus | reverse complement strand
ATATATATATATATTAATATATTATAAAATCTTATATATTAAAAGATTGGGTTCAAAACCATATATATATATATGTATCTAAATTCAAAAATAAATCACATTTATTTAATAATTAATCAATCAATTAATTAACTAATGCTCAATTAAATGTAACAACATTTATCACATTACATTATGTGTCATAGAGAACATTTTTCTGTATTACATTAATAATTCAAGTGTGAAATAATTAATTCAGAATTCAATAATTCTAAACTAAATATGTATAATTCATTCTATGCATAAATCTATTATGGTGTTACAGAGGTGGTATTGGAGACCTATGGACCTATAACCCAAGCTCCAATAAATTTAATAATTAATCAAACTCTTTAATTTATGTGTCAAATCTATTAGTTTCAATGTTACTCCACTAAAAACCTGAAACTGAACTCTTGAGATTATAGTAAAATTACTCAAAGAAAATTAGCGAGTAGTCCATTGATTTAATCATTACATAAAAGTCAGTCATCCATAAATAGTTTATAATAAGAGCTAGGTTCAATTTCCGTTTACATCTCTTATTATATCTTAATCCTTGAGTTCCAATAATCCTCTAATGAACAGTTAATTCATAATCTTATTATGAACGAGTGCTCTACTGTTCAAACTTCGAATTATCACTCAAGAGAACTATTTTTCTAACTTCCATAGGGAAGGAATGGATTCCATATCTGTATAATATTATTCCCAGCCATTTATTACATTATGTTTCCAAGATGCTAAGTTATAATCTATGCTTATACAAATCTTACCATGCAAGTCAAAAAACATAATGTCATAAATAGGAGTCTAATAAATACTCAAGATTAAGACTGTCAAATATATGATCATCATAGTGATAAATTTAAATACGCTATTTGTAACGGATGATTATTAGAGATTCATAATTTATCTGGTCCAGTCCTATATAATCTCATTATATAAAGTACCTCCAATCCAATGTCTCTACATTAATAGTCCAGATAAAGACTATTTCATTCTAAATGAGATTGGACCGTACTTGTAATATAATATTAAAGATCCCAAACTTTAATCAATTGTTACAGACTATTTAGATTATTATCTATAAATTTTATCCCTAAGCATATAATACTTGTATGCTAAATTTATAGTCACATAAATAATCATGAAATTTTCTAGATGTTTATAAATGTATTCATAACACATATAATCAACCAATATAATAACAAGTGCCACTTTATTTATTTATTGTCAAAAAGTACAATGTCACAGCTTTTAGGACTCCAATCCCAACAGTTTTTCACCTATATCCACTTTTAGTGAATTACCTATGGAACTTTTAGATATGTTTTTTCCTTTGTTTTTATCAAAAGAAATGCAACACACAGAATATGCACGGTTGGAATGCATGTTTCAACTAGTGAGTAATAAAAGCAAAATCTCATTTATGTCTTAACTATTAAGGCTTTTCTAAAAATGTTTATCCCATGATAACCTCAATATTAGATTTGTTTACTTATTTCCTTGTACAAAAATGCTTTGTTTTTTAAAGCATTTGCATAAATTCTTAGACGAACCTTATTTTCTGAAAGATAAGATGGCACTGCAGTAACTTTATTAGGAAAGGGAAAAAAAAAAAAAAAAGAAACGTTTGCAGATTTGGGGGAACTTAATTGATCATCTCTATTTTACTGCCACTTTTTTGTTTTGTATTAAAAATGATTAAACTCCATCATCATTATCTTTAAACTTCGATCTTTTTATCAAGATGGAATTCTTAAGCTTCTTTTAAATCATTTCCACGTATCAAGGTGGCTTTTTTGTTTCTTTTCTTTTTGGATAAATGTTTTTTGGATAAATTTTTCCAAGTATTAATTGGAAGCTACTTTTACTTCTTTTTTCCTTTTTCCTTTGGATACCACTAGCACACAAAGTAAAGGTAGGAACTACACCCAAAAAAAGGGAAAAAAAACATTTCATAATAAACTTCAAACGTTGTAGCATCTCAACTTCTAAACTTGATTTCTTTTGTTTCCAATTTGCCAAGTTGAGCATTGATTTTAAGTGTTTGTCCCTATTACACATGTAATCTTCAACATATACAAATAAACTTTCAAGTAGGCATGATTATCAAGGACGACTCTTATCATGTCATGACCAGAAAATTAAAGCAGAGTAAGCGAGGCCCACAAAAATGATACCGGGGTTCAGCTTTTTAAGTGGAATAAAATAATACATCATTTAAGTTGGTCAATCTCTTATAATTGCATTTTCTTTTACATGCCCTTTTCATAGTATATGCCTCCGGGCAAATAATTATTCTTCGCCGTTTAAGTGTTTTGCAGGAATTTTTGTTGTGTTTGTGGGACATATATGGCGAATCATTCTATATGCCTGCATATACTATACAACAAAATAGTAACTTGTGCAAGCTTTGGTCTGATAATCATTCTATGTTTTTAACCAAAAAATTAAGATTAAACAAACAAATAAGTTAAAAGTGTTGAATAAAACTTAAAGGACAATTAAAAAAACTATAAGAGTAACTAACGAGTAAAAATCGAGTCTCATAAAATCAGGGAAGAAGGTACCCACTAAAAAGAGTAGGTGATTATCCTTTCTGAACTTTTTTTGTCTTAATTTTATATATAAAATCTTATAAATTTGTGTTTTATTCCTTTAAAAATCTATATCTCTTTATTTGTCTCATCTCATTAATTCAGTTATGCCCCAGTTATATGATTAATTTTTCTAACTCTGCCCTAGATATAATTTTCTTAAGGCTTTGTATTGAAAATTGTCTCTATTCTTTGTTCTCAATTTTGAGGAAACTTATAATGCATTAAAAATGAGGGGGTTTAATTCTTTCATTTAATAGAGATTTATTCTTTCCTTTATTACAATGAAATTCTTCACCATCCGGTTGTTATGATCAGTTAATAATATCTTGCAATCCTTACTCATTGAACGCCTTTTATGTACCAGCCATGACTTCTTAGTGATGCTTAAGCTTTCATCCTTTTGGTCAAGCATGAGCTCGGGATGCCTTGGCCGAGCATGAGCTCGGGAAAATTCATGGTTGTACAAGTGCTCGAGAAGTTAGCCAATCGAGTGCCAAGGCTGTTGGTCGAGCACTTGCTCAGGAGAAAGGATGAAGCCATCCACAGTTGAGAGTAAACGATTGCCCCACCTGAACTTTTTTCTTTGTTTAAATTTTATTTGTAAAATTTTATAAAATTTGTATTTTCTTCCTTTAAAATTTTCCATCTCTTTATTTCCATCACATTATTAATTGAGTCAACTTCTCGGCCCCAACTAATTTTTCTTGCACCGTCCCTGCTCGGAGTTTTATTGAGCTAGGCTCGGAAGCTTGGCTTGGATTTTGACTTTTATTACACTCTTTATTGACTTAAATACCGTCCAACAACATATATTTTCACAACGTTAATATAGACCGTTGAACCAATTAATCCATACCCACCCGAGAACCGTGCCTAGGGCTCTGAATTGCTAGTCGGTTTGTCCAACTTAAACCATGCATGGTGGCTCCATTACTAGAAGTTGATATCTGAAAATTCAAGAAGCAGCCCCACCTTGATTAAGGAGCAAAATATGGGACAGAGATTGGCAGGGACAGGGAGGCCCGGGGTTAGATCATACAGTACCCAACATTATCAATACTTGCATTCAATAAGTGCCTAAATTTTCTCCGGAAAACAAAAAATGTTTTCACCCCAAAATTATCGAGATTCCACTTCTATATATAGAAATATTTGTGTGTGTGTATATATATATATAGAAATATATATATTTTTTATTTTATATATAAGACGTATAAATGTACGTGTGGACATGAAATGATCGCCACCCGCGCTAGCTTTAGTCTTTAATTTGCATTGGATTCTCTTATCTCATGCAATGTATATACAAAGCCTTCATTTTCTGTCACAAACACACATGTGCATAAACAACTCGTAATTATAAGCACCCTGACATCATGATCTAACCCAACTGCATGAATAATGTTTAACTTTACCCTGCCACAACATATATATATGTGTGTAGATATATATACATATAATTCAAGTGGAAAATTATATTTTCAAAGATAACTCTAATTAGGGCATGTGTGTTAAGATAGTAAAGAATGAAATTTTCTAGAGATGCTCAAAGGATAAGATAAAGAAACAAGAGAAAGAGAATCCGAAGTTTTTTTTTTTTTTTTTTTTTTGGACGCATGTATGGATAAGACAATGGAGTTGTTCTAGTACTGATGATCATTTCATATTTGAGATCCTGTGTAACTATGAGATGGGGATATGTATGTGCGCGATTGACAGATTCCGAATACTATGAATCCAAGTGTCTTCATCAAAAATTATGTCAAAGACAATGTGTATACATACATACATACATACATACATACATATATATATATATATATATATATATATATATCTTTACGACCTATGAATATTTGTTGCAACTTTTGACAAAAATATCATTAATTATTTAATTTCAAGAGAATTAATATTGAAAACGAAAATAAAGGTGATGATCATCAAATCAACAAAAATTTTAAGAGTGATAAATTCTAGGCGAATGTTATTGTAAGTTTATGTTAAATATAAAAATTATTGTTGATCCTCCGACTACTAACTTAAGCTTTTGGATTGAATTGGTAAAGTAACTGTACTTTATGCAATTTTGTATATTGAGCAATATAGAATGCAATCCTTGTGAAAATTATGGCTAGGAAGATACTTTGAATACTAGATAGGTTTACTATACATATGATACTACAAACCTATATGCGCTAAGATTATTAAAATTTTTCTTATATGATACCCAGATTAGGAGTCAATTGTGTGAAAAGTTGAAACGGAAAGTGAAAAAGTAACAAACATGACCATGAAATAATATGTACAGCTCAATATATTCAAAGGTACCTTTATGCATAGCATAAACAATCAAACTGAAATAAAAAGATAAACATTCAAAAGCACCTTTACAAAAAAATAATAATAATAATAAATAATTATTCCCTATTTGAGTTGAAAAAAAAAAGGATTGAAAGTTGAAGCGGAAAAATCATTTGCATGCTATGCAGCTAGGGTTTTTCGTTGACCCACACAATACTTCATGAATTCAATTAACACATTTTCAGAGCTAGAGTTTTTATAGCATCTGTTATTTTTAACAGGTATAATTATGCTTAATTTAATTATTAGTGTGCCAATTTAAATTTTGTAAAATTTTGTTGCATCAAAAATTTATTTCATATTATTTATTCTACCTATTTTTAATTTTTCTAAAATTTTCCTACAAAGCAAGTTGACAATTCCGTAGTAGATAGTATGATTCACATCATCTCACTCATGGCTCATGTGTTGTTTGATACTGTGCTACCCATTCATTTATATCCATATTGTTTGCTTCAATATTATAATTAGAGATTGAAACTTTTAACTCCCTTTTAGCTCTTAGTACCCCAATGGGCGATATAGCTGAGGTTTCTATGATTTAAAAATCAATGTGTATAGTTATAGAAGAACATAGACTCTCAGCCGACTTATATGTGATAACAATGACACTGTTTAACATAATATGAGGCATGGATTGGTTAGCTAAATATCATGCTATAGTAGATTGCCATCGAAAATGTGTCACTTTATTCACCAAGAATGGGCAAGTCATTGACTTCTAAGCTAAGACAGGGACAATGACACCAGCCCCTGCACTAAAAGCATGTATCAAACAACGAAGGAATTTTAAAAGTCTTGGGAGGATCTTTGTGTCAAAAGGAGAATTAAAGAAGAATGATTCTTCTTCCTAAAATCTAGTGGTGGATGAATTTCTAGATGTTCTTCTAGATGAACCGCCAAGACTTTCGCCTAACAGATTTTCATCGACTTAGTTTCGAGAGCAGTAACTGTTTCCATCGCTCCATATCGGATGACACCTACTGAGAAAACCAATTTAAGGAAGCAATTGGAAGAATTAATGGAAAAGATTTATTCATTCGAGCACATCATTTTGGGGAGCTCCAATTGCTTTTCATGAAGAAGCATGTAAGAACAAGTATTCCTTACCTTGTATTGACAAATTGTTTGATCAGTTGAGGGATCTTGATACTTCTCAAAGATTGACTTACGGTCTGGATATCATCAATTGAAGATAAGAAAAGAAGATATTCCAAAGATAGCTTTTCAAACTCGCAACGGTCATTATAAATTTCTTGTCATACCTTTCGAGTTAACCAACACTCAGCGGCCTTGATGGATTTAATAAATTGATTTTTCTGACCGTACTTAAATCAATTTATCATTCTTTTCATTGATGATATCTTGATCTATTATAAGACCAAAAAAGAACATGTTGAACATTTAAGAATTTCTCTACAAACATTAAAGGAATACAGCTTATATGCGAAGAAGGAAAAGTATGACTTTTTGATGATGAAAGTTAAGTTCCTAGAATACATTGTTTCTAAAGAAGAACATCAGTGGACCCCTTTAAAATTGAAGCAGTGTTAAATTCAAGCAGCTAAAGAACATGTCAGACATTCAAAGTTTCCTCATGTTAGATGGATATTATCGACATTTTGTGGAGAAATTTTAAAAGATTGCCTCTCCGCTGACAAGACTTACCAGGAAAGATGTCAAGTTCTTGTGGGACGACAAATGCGAGGAAGCATTTATGGAACCAAAGCATATACTCACCAGTGCACCTATACTTCTTATTCCTAATAATGAGGAACCATATAATGTATACACTAATGCCTTGGAAAATGGATTGGGTTGTGCACTAATGCAACATGACCGAGTAGTTGCTATGCTTCACGACAACTAAAACCCCATGAGAGGAATTATCCCACACATGATCTTGTGTTAGCTATCGTGATCTTCGCACTTAAGATTTTAGAGATGCTACCTTTATGGTGCAAAATTTGAGATCTACACCAACCACTAAAGCTTGAAGTATTTCTTTACTTAAATGGATCTTAATCTAGGACAACAAAGATAGGCCTGAGTACATGGTAGATTACAATTTTAGTATTCAATACCAACCTAGTAAAGCAAATACAGTAGTAGATGCTTTGAGCTGCAAGAATCATGGGATTATGGCTAGCTTAGTATTGGAAGATTTGAGGCAAACAGCCACCACTGGTGACTTTGACTTGTAGTACTATGAAGATAATGAAAGGGCCTTTGCATTTAACATAATAGCTACCCCTACCTTGATCCAACAAGTGATATAAGGTCAATGGCATGATGAAGGACTATGCATAATATGGAAACAGTTACAGAATAGGGAACAATTAAATAGATGGCAAATAAGATCAAAAGGATTTTTGTTTTACAAAGGGAGATTAGTTATACCAAAAGATCCTTATATTTAACGTGTAGGATTGGATAAAGTGCACCACTCTAAATTTGTTATTCATCCTGGAAACTCTAAGATGCATATGGACTTAAAATGACCATATTGGTGGCATGGAATGTGGTGTGATGTTGCAACTTTTGTATCCAAGTATATGACATGTCTATAGGTGAAAGTCGAACATTTAAAGTGTAGAGGTACGTTAAAAAACTTATCTATTCCATAATGAAAGTGGGACCATGTAAAGATGGATTTCATCACAGGATTACCAAGAACTTAGTTGGGACATGTTGTCGTTTAGGTAATTGTGGATCGTTTGACAAAAACAACCTACTTCATTCCAATCAGAACAAATTATAACGTCTCCAATCTATGTCAATTGTATGTGGAGAAGATAGTTACATTGCATGGTGTACCAATGTTAACAGTCTCTAATTGGGATACACATTTCAAATCTAAGTTCTTAAGAGGATTACAGAGAGCCTTGGAAACTCAGCCGAATTTTAGTATTGCATTTCTTTCTCAGACAAATGGACAATCTAGCTGTAGCATTCAGATTCTTGAAGACATGCTTTGTAATTGTGTGTTAGATTTTGAAACTAATTAGGTCGTACAATTACCATATGTTGAGTTTGCTTACAATAACAGCTACCAGACAAATATGGGGATTGCTCCATATGAAGCTAATTATGGTAGGCCTTGTAGATCTCCTTTATGTTAAGCTGAAAAAGAAGAGCAGATTAATCTCGAGCCTTAAGGTTTGAATTATTCATGATCGCCTTAAGACTACTCAGAGTTAACAGAACAGTTATATGGATAAGAGAAGGCAACCATGAGAGTTCATGGTTAGGGATTATGTATTTTTGAAAGTGAAGCTAAGGCATGGTGTATCTCGTTTTGGTGTTCGAGAAAAGTTGGCACTAAGTATACAGGACCATTTAAGATCATAGAACGGATTGGACCACTTGCTTGTCATCTAGACCTACCACCTCAATTGTCTCATGTGCACAATGTATTTCACATGTCGATATTGAAGAAATACGAGCTAGATCCATTACATGTTATTATGTGGACAAATGTCCCAATCCAAGAAGACATGACTTACAAAGAATTTCCTATTTAGATCTTAGATCACAAAGTTAAAATTTTGCACTGTCATGAATTCCATTGGTGAAAGTAATGTAGCAACATCATGATGTTAAGGAACCCACTTGCAAGCTTGAATAAAAAATGAGAGAGAAGTACCCTTATTTGTTTTAGTGTCATCCCTAGTTGTATGTAAATTTCGACAACAAAATTTCTTTTAAGGAGGGTAGAACTGAACACCCATTATTTTTAATAGATATAATTGTGTCTAATTTAATTATTAGTATGCCAATTTAAATTTTGTAAAATTTTGTTGCATCAAAAATTTATTCCATATTATTTATTCTATCTATTTTTAATTTTTCTAAAATTTTACTATACCTATTTAACATATTTATGAAAATGCCACTACACTTACATTTAATTACAAAAATGCCATTTGGCACTTTCTGCTTTAAGCTTTTCCAATGAAAGCTCCATTTTAACCCCCTCTTTGGTAGTGTATTCCCATAAGCATTAGACAACATCCCTTCAAATCTGGATGCTGATTAATCCTTTCTTTTCTTTTTCTTATTAAGCTCCCTTTTTCTTTCTTTTTCTCCCTCACCCATGCCTTCTTCTTTCTCTTCTTCTTCTTCTTTTTTCTTATTTCCTTCACATCATAGAGGTAAAAACATAGAGAACACAAAGAACCCAAAGGCTAAAACTCAACCCTTTTCTCACAAAACAACTTAAATGAAGCTCCAGCAACTCATAGATTAAGGATAAAAGGATATTTTCAAGATCAAACAACGTTTTTTATATAAGTTTTGAGGTTAGATTTTCAAAAGTCAAACTTTGATTTAACTTATGATTTGAGTACGAAAATTATTAGAAATTAGTTTATGATGATTGTAGACTTGTTTATGCATCATTTTTTTACGCTTAGAAAGTTGTTAGAAAACCAAGAATTTGAGCAAAAGGTTCAAAATTCAGAGTTTAGGTTCTCTGTGGAAATTTTCAAGTGAAAAATGACATATCGTTTTCACAAAAATTACATGCCATTTTGTCAAGCCAAAAATGAATATTACAAGAAACTTGCTCTACCTAGATCTCGAAGCTGTAACATCTTTTAATCTTAAATTACCTTCAACAATTGAATTGTACCTTATTTTGTGTCAAAGTTATAGCATCTGTTATATATTATTAACTAGACTAAGGCCAACCTAAATACAAAACTTCTTATTTTAATTATTTATTTTGAAATATTTTAAATTTCAAATTTTTTTTATTTTAAAAGCAATTTTAAAACACTTTGGACCAAAGTAGAGTTCAATTTTAATTTTTGTCATAAT
The DNA here is from genome assembly GCA_946598075.1 of Artocarpus hirsutus. Taxonomy (NCBI): domain Eukaryota; kingdom Viridiplantae; phylum Streptophyta; class Magnoliopsida; order Rosales; family Moraceae; genus Artocarpus; species Artocarpus hirsutus. The sequence goes on along the minus strand of CAMOHE010032673.1, from coordinate 11,533 downwards.
TAAATTACGTATTAACATTTGCATGCATATTTAGAGCATATTGATTATGAGGCACGCTAATAACATAAATTGACCTAATTATGGAGTTAGTATTCGAGTTAAATTTATGATCTTTATGCGTCTTAAGGTTAATGAAGTGATTAGAGCTTACGTAATGAGTTGGTGATGTGAGTTAGAAAATATCAGTAGATTATTCACCAAAGAAATAAGGATTCTATTACTTAACTTTTGTGGGGTTTTATTTAATTGAAATTGATTATTTGGTTTGCAAGATAATTTATATATTATTTTGTAGATGTTATTATACATATATCACTTGGAAACACAATGCTCTAGACCTATCTTGTAGTGTACAATGAGGTCAAGTTGATTTGATATATTTTAATACAATTTTGAGAAGCATGGTTAGATAATACATATTCTATACATATCAGTAAGGATACGAAAGGATGGTGAAACTTGAAGAGGGAGGCAGTTACATCTTTGGGCATGTATTATATCCGAAAAGGGAAATAGGAGGAGGCATCGACACCTCCTTGGATCGAAAAGACATTGTACTACAAATGTCTTGGAGAGGATTTGGGACTCGATGTTCCCTTACTGACAATTCATGGGTTGATGTTTTGAACTGTCAAGTGCGTCCTTCAGGGATTATGATGAGTAGAGCGATGAAATTTTAAGTTTCATTGCGGATGTCGATAATTATTATTTAACCATAAATAAGATTATATAAAAAATGGCAAAGTTCAATTGTAGAGCATCCACCAATTATGAACATAATGGGAGTGTTATAAAATTAATAATATTGTTGGATAATAAACTAATCATGCAGGTTTTAACATAGTAAATAATAAAACTCAAAGGTGAGTAATGGTTTTTCTATTGAGCATGTCGATGCTCAATCCCTATTATTTTACCTCTTAGGTGTTATTCAGTGTAATCTATCCGACAAGCAGTAGACGACAATGTTGCATGTGACGTGTCAGAGTTTCTTGTAGCTTTATATATATTTTGTTTGATCATATAAGACTCTTAAACTGTTGCATTGGCTGTGTTAAATTACCTACTAACAAGGAACTATATAATGATGATGATTGTACTTTTAATATTTAATGCTACACTAAATTATGGATTGAAATTTTAAAAATATTCTCATTTTGTTTTATTTTAAAGACCTCTATTTTACTATTTTAAATGATATTGTAAAATTTATTTATATTTACTAAATTCTACTAACCCCATTTAAGGGCGTTGCAGTTTTATAGCACACAATAAATATCAGAAGAAGAAAAGAAATAATTATGAGGCTCCCCAGATGGTTTTATAGAACCTTTATGAATTTCATCATACGTATAAGAGCATATCACGTTTTTAGAAAAAGACAAATTAAGCACAAAGTATTAAGAGCAAAATGAAAATGAAGCACAAACTGCCTTGTTGAACTTAAATGAATCTAGTAATATTGCATATGTGTGAAATTATCATATAGTACGTAGATTCCAAACCTGAGCTTCTAACCCTATACTACAATCTCGTCTAATCTGCTAACAGAAAAATCACCTCTTCATCCAAGCATGCCAATTGATTCTAACTAGGACTAACAAAGTTACCTTTTTAGCAGTCAAAAGAAAAACTAACAACTATTCTTAAACGCGAAGAAGAAGAAGAGCTCGAGATCCGGCGGAGCAAAAAAGGCAATGGGAGATCTATTTGATGAGCAAGTTGGAGCTACCTTTCTCTTCTTTGGAGGCGAGGGACAAGATAACAACTCCGGTATTTTGTATCTCTCAGCCTTTGGAGTAGAACAACCGGAAACGACATGAATATCTTGATTATGGTCGCTAATATTATTGAAGCTGGAAGAACTAGACATTTCCATGGAGGTAGCTTTCTTGTCGTCTGACGGATCAAGTTGTACTCGTTGACGCTTTTGCTTATTACTTCTCATAGTTTTTTTGACCAATGCCCTGATGAATCTCTTGCCAAAGCTTTTTCCAAAGGATGAGCTATATATTTGAGAGGGGAAAAGAGAGAAAAAAAATAAATAAATATAGAAAAGTTGCACTGTTTTCTTCTTCTTCTTCTTCTTCTTCTTCTTCTTTTTTGCTGTGCTCAAGTAAATATTTGGTTTAGAAATAAACAAACCTTCTTTTTGGCTTGTACTGGAAAGCAGCTTGCTAGTGTTGAATAACAACAAAGACATCAGTAAAGTTAGTATTACTAGTTCAAAAAAGTGATAGTACTCATAAAATAAAAATTAAAAAGTAAAAAATTAACAGAAATGAAATATAAAACGACGATTTGAGTATTTAAAAGGCTTTTGGTATTGTACTTTTTGGAGGCTCGGAAAATTTCTGCATAAATCCAAATAGCATTACAGCATGAAACAACTGCTACCACTATGATATAATTATAAGTATATATATTATTTTAAATTGAGTGTATCCTACCAAATCATGATAAGATTGAGACCCCCTTATTTTTCCTTTTTCCGAGTACAGAAATATCTGAGCAATAACGTATATACACTTTCATTTACATTTTAAAACCCTAGGATGGTAATTTGATAGCTACTATACTAACAATATTTGCGAGTTCTTGTACTATTTCCATGAGCTATATATATATATAGTGTATATAAATATATATGAGTTTTTAATAATTACGTTTTCTATAGTTATCTTTCTAATAAATGTATATATGAATAACAATTGATAATGTGGTGTGATAATAATTCAACCTTATTAATTACCATAAATTTTTTAATCAACTATTTATAATTACAAGCGTCAGATTTATATCAAACTGCTGATAATAACAATATCTATTAAAAACGTAACCGTCGTATAAGACTCCATCGTGATACAAAAGATAGCTTACACGACTTTTTTTTACCACTGTGGAACGTTGGTTTTTGTGAGGACCGGACGTTTTATATATGAATCTTATACAAATGTTTTCAAAAAAAAAAAAATCACTATGTAAAATAAAGCTTGCACGATGGTTTTTACTGAAAACCGTCATGCAAAGTTAGTGTAGCAAATAGCTTACAAGATAGTTTTTTGTGAAAACTGTCCTATAAGCTTTAGTCAAAATATATATATATATATATATACACACACCTAAGACATAACTCTGTGTCTAAGCAGCTCTAATGAGCCCAAATTCTCAACATTTCAAGTCCTCATTTCTTAATCTTTGTATGTAAATCGCACAATTCATTGGTAAAATGCAAAAGGCATAGATCAGAAAAGACAAAAAAAAAAAAAAAAGAACATATCTTTAAAAAACAAAAAGTACTCTTCCCATCAATTCTTTGTGCTTTTCCTCCAGGCTTGGACTCGGTCAGAAGTTTGGGAAAGGCAATGGCGGGGGAAGGGTCTCGATTCGTGGCGACGAAGGAGGCTGATTCAAGCGAGTGCGGGTGCGAGGGAAGGAGTTAGGGATCCTCCATAGACTTTCCATGGCCGTAATCGCTAAGAGCAGTGTCGTGTTCTTCAATGCAAAAAAGAAAAAAATGCAATGAAGTGAAGTGAAAAAAGTGTGAGAAACTCAGAGAAAAAATGAGTTTTTTTTTTTTTTTGGTGGTGGGGGTGGGGGGAGGGGATGATAAGGTGCTTTAGAGAGAGAGAAAGAGATATGAGTTTCTGCTTAGTGTCTAGATTTTGATTCTGTAGAGCCGAAAGAGATTGAGAAATTAATAAAGGGAAATAAGCTCTCATTTAAAATTTGAAACAAAAAATTGAGTGGAAAAATCCCGTTTAAAATTTGAATATGGATTACATGGTAGTTTTTGTTAAAAACTGTTATGTAACCTATGATCTCACACGATTGTTTTTAACAAAAATGGTTGTATAAGCTATAGCATTACATGATGGTTTTTATTAAAAATAGTCGTGTAAGCCTAGTATGAATTTCAAATTTCAAATTTTCCATTCTAACTTGTTTTAATTTCAAGTTGAGCAAGAGATTTGTAATTTAAAATTTAAACTAGGCTTACACGACAGTTTTTTATAAAAACCATCGTGTAAGCTATTTAAAAAAACCCATATGTTACACGACGGTTTTACTAAAAGCTGTCGTGTGAGGTTATAGCTTATACGAAGGTTTTTAGCTAAAAACCGTAATGTAAGCCTGATTTAAAAACCATAGTTGAAACATCAATTTTCACGATGGTTTTCATATTTTTCATGGTCCACCGTGTTTTTTCTCCACTTTAAAAACTATCGTATAATAAACATCGTATATTCTACAATTTCTATTAGTGCACCCTTTACATATATATATGGACTACTTTTCAATGGTTATATCCCTATTATGGTTATATTTCTAATAAATGTATATTTTAAAAACAATATATTTTTCCATTAGGAACTCCATATGTGGTGCACAATTTAAAACATAAGATTTAATCAAAATCACTTTTTTATGTAAATCTAACAAGTGAAAGACAAATACAAATCGGTGCTATTTTTTTCAATTCCCACCAAAAAATTGCTCCATCTATAAATATGTGCGTGTGTGTGTGTGTGTGTGATTTGTGTGTGTGAGAGCAGCGCAGCTTAAATCGCTTATATAATAGAACTAGATATACTGACCCACATGAGAAGGCTCGAAGAGACATTTGACACAAAAAACAAATATGTTGTACTCTTTATAATTGAAAACCCAGTAGAAACTAAAACAACCATAGTAAAAGATAAAAAGAAGCTTTTCCTAAAAAAAAGATAAAAATAAGTTGTGAATAATTAAGGTAAATAAAGGAATCTTTTTTTTCATTTTTCCTTATGAAAAAAATAAATTAAACAAATCAAAAGATTATGCCATCATATTGATATATTGGTTTTAAACATTAGATGCGTATGCATAACATATAAGATGAAAATGTCAACGATATTATTGACATTTTCATGACAATATTTATATTTTAAAGTCTCAATATAGATATAAGTATGAAATGATTTTTCTTCTATAATATCCGTAAAATATCCACAATGTTTACAAATATCCTCAATATTAGTGAATATCTATGAATATCTAAAATATTTCTAGAAATATCTACAAAAGGTTCAAAAATGCTAGAAAATTTTTCTTTTTTGCACAAAAATCAATTTGGTAGGACTTTTTTATTATTTTGAATAAAATGTGACTAATATTTTCAACCTAAAAACAATTAAAAATATTTATTAAGACTTATTTAGTCTTTAACACTACAAGAAAAACTACATTTCACGACATATTATTTACGATATATAGTTTTTGAATATTATTGAAAAGTACATACAACGACGTCTCTAATAAACATGTCGTTAATAACATTTGAAACAATAATTAACGACATCTATATAGATGACGTATTAAAAGTCTCTTTTTAACGACAATAGTTTAATATCGTTAAATTATTTAACGACGAGTAGGAGATGTCGTCATAGCCTTGGAGATTCTACGACACCCCTTATAAACGACAACTTGACCAATATTGTCCATAAGGGGTGTCGTGAAATCTTCAAGGCTTTGACGACATCTCCCACATATCGTTAAATAATTTAACAACACTAAACTATTGTCGTTAAAAGAAGACCTTTAATATGATATCTATATTGATGTCGTTAATGACATCTTTGTTAGAGATGTTGTTGTATGTATTTTTCAACGACATTCAAAAACTACATGTCGTAAATGATATATCGTTAAATATAGTTTTTCTTGTAGTGTAAATATTTTTTAGTTTGTAGAACTTCACAATATCAAGTTAAATACATTTGAGTCCATTCATTAGAGAAGAATTTACTGAATTGGGGACCAGGTGAAATTGAAAAACATATAAAAACATGGTGTGCCTCAAATGAGTCAAACTAACGAGAATTCTGTTGTCTTGAGTTTTGACTCTATGAGCTTAGAAACTAACCAAAGTTTTTATGTTATAATATTCCTTATAGTTTTTAAATAGAATTGAGTTTAGAAGTACAAAACTAAAATAGTTTCTTCAATATACTTGTACATCCTCCACCGCAAATTAACATTAGAATGACATTACAAATTCATGAAATCCACTCACCAACATCGATAAACCAATAATATCCAATTTATAGGTTAATAGTAGAAAGAGATCAAGAAACATACATATGGCATATTTAACAAAACAAGGTTAGTATCCTTGCAAAAACATTGTTCAAATCAAGACAAGAACCTACATAATGCTTTCTAACTTGCTAAAAACTCCTTTTGGTGTTGAAGATGCTTGAAGTTTTTATATACTTTATTATGTTTGGTAGTAATATTTTTTTTTTTTATGTATTCTATATGTTTGGTGGTCATTTTCTATACATTCTATTAGACTATTGTCCTTTATTTTTAATGAGTATCTAAAATAATATTAGAATCATAATTAATATGTAATTATAATGATTTCCTTTCATATTGTGAGATAAAACTCTAATATTAGACCAAAAATGTTTCATTTATGTTATTAACTTGATTCAAATTAAGTAATATGGCACGTTTCATAGTATTTTTAAAATAGGTGAAAATGATTTTGTTTTGGAAAATGCAAATTTTTGGGAAATTATATTTTTGAAATTTTTGCCTTAAAAAACGTGCAAAATATCCGTCGACAGTACCAAATAGCACCAATAGCATTTTGTAAGGTTTTGAGAAAAAATTTTAGGTTTTTCTCAAGGTGTCTATTTTTTTCCCAAATATCTATCGACATCAATATTTCAATCAAGATTATCCATAAATCAAAACCTAGACAATTTCATCAACATTGATAATTTTGTCCTTGTATATATAACCAAATATAAATATATCTATAATATTATCAATATTTCCACCACATACCCATATTTTGAAGTCTTGGCATGGATATGGATAGGGATAGAATTTCTCTTCTGAGATGTCTATAAAATATCCACAAGTTCACAAATATGCTCAATATCAGTGAATATCTATGAATATCCAGGAATTTTAGAAATATCCATAAAATTCTAAAAACAACGGAAAATTTTTGTTTTTTTTTTTGCATAAAAATAATTTTTTTAGGATTTTTTAACTATTTTTCAATAAAATATGACTAATATTTCAAAACTAAAAAAAATAAAAAAATTATTAACATTTAGTCTTCAAATAATGTTTACTTTTTAAATGAATAGTTCAAAGCTTTAAAATGTCAAGACAAATACCTTTGAGTCTAATGAAATACCTTTAAATCTATTCACTAGAGAAAAAGATTTTACGCATGCTATACAAAATGAGGATCAAGGTTGTAGGGCAATAGGTGAGGATATTGGGGCAATTGAAAAACAACATATAATAAGACATGGTGTGGCTTAAATGAGTCAAACTAATAAGGATTTTGTTTTCTTGAGTTTTGACTACATGATCTTGGAAATGAGCCAAAGTTGTTATGTTCATAATCTTCCTTATGATTCTCAAGTGAGGTCAAATTTAGAAGTGCAAACCTAAGATAGTTTCTTTGATATATTTGTATATCCTCTGCCATAAATTAATGTTGAGATGACATTACAAATCCCTGAAGACTACTCGTCAAGTTTGATAGATAAATAATACTCAATTTATAAATTTACAATAGGAAGAGATCAAGAATTACACATGTAGCACATTAACAATATACCTATAGAATTATTCAAGGGTAGTATCCTGGCAAACATATTGTTTAGATGAAGATCAAAATCTACATAATGTTTTACAATATGCTCAAAACTGTTTTTGGTATTGTGGACACTTGAAGTTTTTATGTACTTTATTATGTTTTGCGGTAATTTTTTTTTAATATATTATATGTGTTTAGTGCTCATTTTCCATGTATTATATTATGTTATTATACCTTTTTTAATGAATGTATAAAATAATATTAGAATTATAATCAATATATAATTATGATAATTTCCTTTTATACAATAAGTTAAAACTCTCATATTGGACTAAAAATGTATTATTTATGTTATTAACTTGGTTCAAATTAAGTAATATTGATTACTTTAGTATTTTGTTAAGGAAAATTTTAAATTTTTCTCAAGATATCTATTTTTTTCCTAAATATCCGTTGACATAGACATTTCCGTCGACATTAACCGTAATTCAAAGTCTCGACAACTACATTTTCGTCTTTGTATTTAACAAAATGATACGCGTATATAAAGCTAGTCCCTAGTTCCCCATTTTTGTTTGTTAATCCTAGTATTTATTACTTGCAACTTCAGACTATAGTTTGGCGCTAGCCATGATATTTGGGTCTGCTAGACTGCCAACGACAGGACAAAATATTGTCGTGCACTGTTACAAATATGTCCCCGCTTAAAAATGTGTCATATATCTACAATATTATTTTCTTAAATATGACCTAAAAGTGATTTTCTCCTAGTTTTTTCACTATTGGAATACTTTTTCTCAAATATGACAAACTCTTTCAGGAAACCTTGTATTTAGTTTTTTAACTGTTTCATCGAAAACGTACGTTTTGTTTTTGTAATAAGTCTTGAATTATTTCAGCTTGTGTCAACGAGGATTGTAGCGCTTTAGGCACACTTCCTTTTGAATAGGAGGTCTACAGGGGCGACTGAAACAAGACTACAGTTCCTTTTAATTTCCATTTATTTATTTTTATAACTATATTTGAGATTACACATTTGATTTTTCGCACTGACTTGAAGATATTTTATATGTGCACGTACACAATTAAGTATTAATGAATTCACTTTTATCTAGTATGTATTCAAAAGTTAGTACTCCAAGAACTATTGAGAGATTTCTTAAGTATATGATAAAAAGCTAAAAAGCTTTTTTTTTGGAATATTCAACGGTAAAAATTAAGTTAATAATTTTCTTGCCTTTTCTTTTTTTTTTTTTACAGTTGCATGTCCAATATGGACGTGCATATAGCAAGACAAGTTATAAGACAAATTGATCGCTTCTTCCTAATTTCTATCTTTTTTTATTTTTATTTTTTTTGGTTTTTTTCCAGACATATTATGATAAGTTATCTTAATAAATTTAACATAGAATTTAATTATTATTCCTTATAGGATGTTCAACTGTAGACAATAATCAATATGAAGTGGAGCAGCTTCATTAATATCAGGTCCCCTAAAAAAATCAGGTATATCCCGGTTTCTATAAAACAGCACAGAAATATTCATTGTAATAACCTGGTGGAGGAAAATAATATCAATAAAGAATTCATTTATTACTTATATACCAAATATTATCCTCTTTCCGTTCACATTTGTTGAATGTATGATAAGCAAACAATAGTCTAAGACTGTCGGTTTAAAAAATATTTGGGCATATGATGGACAGGTTTATAATGTAAATAACTTATTTAACATGTGAATAAGAAATATTTATATAGTAAACAAAAAAGTAAGTAAATAAATTATTTACATCATACATTTAACATTTACCATTGATATTTTTAAAACCTAATATTTCTTATAACTAATTTTGAAAAAAAAAATATCATTTTTTTATAATTGCCGGAAAAAAAATTCTCATTCATATTCAAGGTTGTAATAAGCCCGGTTACAGAATGGACCTCTTGAATTAGGCCCAAGTTTATATTGCTGGCAATCACAAAGAAAGTACAACCCAACTTGTGTCGGGATCAAGAGAAAGATCCCTGGTGATCTTTTAAATTATTATTATTTTTAAAGGATAATGCTGTGATAATTCAAGACAAGAGTAATATCAATATAAAAAAGATTAACCAAGTAATGATAGTAATCATTGATAGTGGGGACTAATAAAATAGAAAAATGATGACGTTGTAGGATAAGCATAACGACTTTGGGGTTAAAATGTTCGTTTTTTAAGCTTTTCTTTTTAAGTAAATGGCTAATTTTTTTTGCAATGGCCAAAATCTGCCATTTGCCTTACTTTATCTATGCATAATTACGTAACTTTTAGTTTTCCTCCATACCAGTGTCTAGTTTCCCATTTCGGTTATTGAATATTAGAAAGCTTGTGGTTAATGGTAATTTGACACTCAACTCTCACTAGCTATAAGTCTAATCTCTCACCTTAGACTTAACATAGAACCAAAAAAATTCTTATTGCATTAGCAAGTTAAATTAAAAAAAAATACTAATCCTAATTACTCTAACATTTATAAATTTATTTTCTCCTAATTCTAAAATTTTAAATTTTTTGTCCTAATTTTTTAATGACTTTTTGGTTCTTAAAAAATTAATTTGTGACTTATTTTGCTTTTGGTTTTCAAATTGTTTATCCAAATCTGAATTTAAATTGATAAACCTGTTTTTAATTTGCTTTTAGGTTAGTTATTACATGGTACTTTTATTTAATTACGAATATTCGAATTTGTTTTGGAAAGATTGAGTTTTTAATTTCCAATTAAATCGAGTTTCTTGGGAGTTCATTTTGTTCATAATGCATCTAGGTTGATCCGTGATCAACTGAAACACCCATTATTTTAACGGGTATGATTTTTGTAAAATCATATGAATGAAATATCACTTTAATATTTTTACTAAGTCTCCATAGTAAATATTTAAAATCTACCTATTACTCACTTCTACCAACCTTGTCCCACTACATTAATGCTCAATTAAATAGCATCCTTATCATTTAGAGACATAGAATTAATTCACCTCAACTACCAGGAGACATCGATATGTTTTCTCAACCACCTTTTTAATGCTTCCTTCATCTTCTTATACAACTTACCCCATTTGTCCCCTCAATTATGATAACATTATTTGCTAAAAGTCTCCATGGGAGACATGATAATATTTTCTTTTAATGCTAATTTAATTCTCCCCCGCTGCTCAATTATTTTGATGCCTATTTATTCAACCATCACCACTCTCTTCTCTAGTTTCTCATTCTCTCCTTTCTTACTTCAATTTCCAACTAAAGACACAAGGCATAAAGCTCTCTTTGCAACCACGACAACTATAATTTTCAGCCATGTTTGAAGCCGTTTTGGAGTCAATACAAGCTTTATTTTTAACCCGAACTTTGATGTTTTTCAAAGGAGTTTTGAGGTAGGTTTTCTTTAATTCAAACTTGGCTTTAGTATGTATTTTCTTCATATTTAATGCATGTTTTTCTCACTAATTTCAAGAAAGACTAGAGATATAGTTTGATGATTATTTTGGTATAAAACTCATAATAATATATTTATTATGATTATATAATGCATGCTGCCTATTTTAGAATGGTTTTGAAATTTTAAATGAGAATAATATGCTTTGGGTTTAAGAAAAACTTAACATTCCATAAACCTTATATTATCTCTATGGGTAGTAGCTCTTTCTTGAAATTTTGGGATTAGATAAAAATAAATTTTGTAAATTGGTTTACATATTTTAAAAGTAGACATCCTAAGCTTTCCAACGAGCTATCATGAACCTAAATCAGAGTTATATTTTATTTTCTATGAATTTTTCAATTCTCGGGTTGGAAACTAGTAAACCTACCAGTGGCAGTATACCACCCGTCTACCTTAAGTAAACCACCCAATAACCCATGTGCTAATTGTAGATAGTGAACC
>CAMOHE010032669.1:0-36344 GCA_946598075.1 Artocarpus hirsutus | reverse complement strand
TTTGTCCCTTCAATTATGTTGACATTATTTGCTAAAAGTCTCCATGGGAGACATGATAATATTTTCTTTTAATGCTCATTTAATTCTCTCCCGCTCCTCAATTATCTTGATGTCTATTTATTCAACCATCATCATTCTTTTCTCTAGTTTCTCATTCTCTCCTTTCTCACTTCAATTTCCAACTAAAGACACAAAGCATAAAGCTCTCTTTGCAACCACGACAACTATAATTTTCAGCCACGTTTAAAACCGTTTTGGAGTCAATTCAAGCTTGATTCTTAACCTAAACTTTGGTGTTTTTCAAAGGAGTTTTAAGGTATGTTTTCTTTAATTCAAACTTGGTTTTTAGTATGTGTTCTTCTCTATCTTTAATGTATAATTTTCATGTTCAAAGTTCATGCAAATTTCTAATTATGTTAATATGTATATTTTAGCATGTTTTCATCATTATTTACAAGAAAGGCTAAAGATCTGGTTTAATAATGAATTTGGTATAAAACTCATGAGAATATGTTTATTATGATTATATAATGCATGCTGCCTATTTTGGAATGGTTTTGAGATTTTGAATAAGAATAATATGCTTTGGGTTAAAGAAAAACTTAATATTCCATAAACCTTGTATTATCTTTATAGGCAGTAGCTCTTTCTTGAAATTCTGGATTTAGATGAAAATGAATTTTGTAAATTGGTTCACATATTTTAAAAATAGACATCCTAAGCTTTCCAAATGACTATCATGAGCCTAAATCGGAGTTATATTTTATTTTCTACGAATTTTTTAATTCTTGGATTTGAAAACTAGTAAACCTACTAGTGGCAGTATACCACCTGTCTACCTTAAAAAAACCATCCTAAGTGATTTATAAATCTTATTAGAGACTAAAATATATAGATTTACACTTAATTCATTTATGGATGTGGTTCCATGTTGTGCTTCAGTTTTAATTGTCCTTATACACACCTTAGGATCAAGGGTGTGTGGAGCTTACGTTAATTAAATTCAGAGATTAAAAGATTGTTGAGAAGCTTGGAAGGTAGGGATTCTATTACTCATCTTTTGTGAGGTTTTTATGGAATTTAAATTGATTGTTTTACTACAAGATATATGTATCTATGTTGAACTGCTATTATATGAGAATCACATATGAAACTATGACATGAACTCGCCCTGTATTGATTAGCGAGGAACATAATGAATTAACATATATTGTTATAAGTTGGAAAGCATGGTTAGGAAAAATTGATTCTATAAATAATGATGGAACATTGAGAAATGGTGAGACGTGAAGAGGCGACGGCTACATCCTTGAGCACGAATACCCTAAAAGGTAAAATAGGGGAAAGATGATGACGCTTCCTTGGGTCGAAAGTTCCAGAACGCACTATACAGGAATCGACTTGGTGAGGACTTGGGGCTTGATGTCCCCTCATTGGAATACCCTTGGAATGTTTGGAGGGTGCCCAAGCTCGCCCTTTTGGATTTCGATAAGTAAAGTGTTACTTTATTTAATGTGGATACCTAGGAATAATGATGAATTGTAATATTTATATATATGTATAAGTGTGAAACTTGGTAATGGTTAACTATGGTATCCACGAGATATGATCATAATAAACCTCATAATCTGGTATATGATGTAAATTAACTAACCATGCAGTTTTAATGTGGTAGTAAATAAAACCTTAAGGTGAGTAATAAATTTCCCTATTGGACATGTCGATGCTCATCTCTATTATATTTACATCTCTCAGATGGAACTCAGTGCAACTTATCTGACGAGGAATCGACAACAACACTGTTGTTTCGTGTTGGAAGATCTTTGTTAAATTGTAACTCGTCTAGATTATGTAAGATTTGTATTTCCTCTGTGATGGCTGTGTTAAGTTATTTGAGAATTGTACTATAGTGATGATGACTGTATTTTAAATATTTGGTGCTACACTAAAAACTGTGGTTTGTATATAAATGTTTATTTTATCTTTAGTTTTGTTTAAAGACCCATGGGCATTGTTTAATGGATTTAAATATTATTAAATCTAAGATTATTTTTATTTATTCAATACTACTAAACCCCACATAGGGGCGTCATAGCATGGCTTCACCAAATGTCCTTATGAGGATGCTTTCTACATCAAGATCAAGATGGAGACATTCTGATTTTGTGCTTGTGCTTGGATAATCTAATCTTTATCGGTAGTGATTCAAACATGTTTGAAGGGTTCAAGAGAATGATGACCAAAGAATTCAAGATGACTAACATCAAACTGATGAAATAGTGTCTTGGCGTTGAAATCAAACAAAAGGAAGAAAGCATCTTCATTTTCCAAGAAAACTATACAAAATAGATTCTTAAGAAGTTGAAGATAGAAGACTATAAGCCGATAAGCACACCGATAGAGTACGAGATTAAGCTTTCAAAGCATGAAGGAGGAAAAAGTGTAGATCTAACACTTTTCAAGAGCTTAGTTAGGAGTTCACGGTACTAAACATGTACAAGGATGGACATTCTTTATGAAGTTGAACTTGCTAGTCGTTTTTATGGAGACTCCAACAAACACCCACTTCAAGACAACAAGGAGAATTCTCCATTATCTCAAAGGTACAATCAATTTTGGCTTGTTTTATTCATCTTCTATTGATTACAAGCTTGTTGGATATAGTGATAGCGATTGGGATGGAGATGCTGATGATTAAAAGAGCAGAATTGGTTTCAGGTTCTTTATGGGAGACACTGCCTTCACGTGAATGTCAAAGAAGAAACCAATTGTTACTCTCACAACATGTGAAGCCAAGTATGTAGCAGCCACATCATGTGTTTATCATGCAATTTGGCTTAGCAATTTACTGAAGAAGCTGGGTTTTGTTACAAGAGAAGCCAACTATGATTTATGTCGATAACAAATCAGCTATGGTCATGGCAAAAAATCTAGTTTTTCATGATAGAAACAAACACATTAACATGCACTACCACTATATAAGAGAGTGCATTCCAAGTGAGGATATACAACTAGAATATGTGAAGTCCCAAGATCAAGTAGCTGACATCTTACGAAGCCACTCAAGCATGAAGACTTTATCAAGTTGAGAAGCTTACTTGGAATGACAAATAAATTTTAAGGGGGGTGTTGAAAGGTAAACTTAATTTTGGCCAATAAGAAATGTGTGGGTTTAAATATATTAGCTTATAATTCTATCTTCTAGAAAATTTTTCTAGAGTATTCTTCAAAAAAAAAAATATCTAGATATTTTTATATGGGAGAGAAATGTAAAGAGTTATAGATAGTAGATATTTTGATCGAGAATGGAGAGTTAATTATAGCCATTAATTTAAAAGTACGTTAGCACAATCCTGGCCATTAGTTAAGGAGTTGCCAGTAGTATAAATAGGGGCAATTTCTCTCATTTTGTATCGAGACAAAAACAAGTTTGAGTAGTAATATAAGTATTTCCTCTTCCTTCAAAGCCTCTAGTTTCTCCTTTTTATCATTAGCCTTTCTTAGTTCCAAATACTTCCCTTTCAGCACAATTCCACTCATAAGAGTGTATATACAAATACATATGTATATGTATATGTAAATGTATATTCTCTAAATTCAATGTCGTCACAAGACCTTTTAAGAATCTAAAAATGTTTTATTTAGCCTTCGAATGATCCCAACACGCAATAAAAACTAGATCCTTCTGAACCACCTCAATGACCGTAATCTCTCCATTGTAAGCTTTGTCACAATTCTTCGTTGTTGGTTTTTGTTTTTTCTGTTATGCAATACTGTTCTACAGTGTTTACGTCTTAGTGTATATTTCGTTTTCTAAATTTGTTTCTTGGTAGTTTTTTGTGTTTCCATATGTTAGGGTACTTGTGATTTTCTACATCGACTAATTGAATATTATTTTGTGCCAATTGTAGTGAGTCTGTTAGAGAGCCATGTACATGCTCAATCGTTGGTGTGCATGCCTTAGGCGTGTAAGGTGTGTTTGTAGAGTCTAGTACAAACTATAAAACTTGTTGTTAGTCAGTTGCACATTTTTTGTAATAGGATGTTATCTGGGTGTGGATGTTATCGTTTGCATTACCTTTTCTCTACAGTGGAATACATTTCTCCCTTAAAAACAAAAAATAAGTTACGCTTAATTAACGAATTAAATCAATGATGTTCTTCAGAAAATTATTGGCTTAGGTAACGCCTCTGCAACTAAAAATGGAAATACAAATATCTATAATGTCATTCTCTTGACAAAATATGGCATAATCTGTAAGAAAAAACAAAATAACATATAACCATTTTAACAAGGATACATATGTTAGAACAGAATTGTGATGAAAACCATCATCATCCAGGATTATTCATGTCAAATCATCAAGAATATTAATAAGATACGGAAGCTAACCTGAATCCATTGATTGAATGTGATTCTTGAGTCCTTTGGTTGAGGATCTTCTAAGTCTGGTACGTAAATTCTCCTTCACAGAATGCTCTGTAATCTCTTTGTAGATGGGGAACAGAAAAAAGAATGTACGTACTGACTTGGGGACCACAACCCCTTTATATAATTGCTAAACCCTAGCAACTATCCTTAATTACCAATTTAGCCCATCATAAAATTGGTAATTACCCTTTTGGTCTCCACACATAGGAGGCCCACACTTAATGATGCATTAAAAGCCCAAAACCCAAATTGATCACTTTAAATTGGCAACCTTATTGATAGCCTTTAATTCACGTTTATTAAATATATTAGCCCATATATGTTGGATTTTGATCCAACAATCTCCCACTTGGGCTATATATATGAAACTTTATAAATGTGAATTATACTTTATGAGCTCATGAATTTTGCTATCAAAACCTTATGCATCTCAACAATCTTGACAATTAACTATATCAATATAGGACCAAAGTGACCTTCGTTACATATGTCGTAACTAGACCCATCAATGATCACATATACCAAAACAACTAACGACAAGATCAAGCATGGATGTGTAGCATAGAAATTTCATGCAATGTGATCATAACATGCCTATTTTCAACTGGTCCACCTGAAAACCTTAGTGAGATCAAACCATACCAAAATCAGAGTGTGAATAAATTGAAATTTATTTCTGCAGAAAATAACTTTAAAATTCTCATAAACCGAAATAACTAAAAATGTCTATAACATAAGAGCATTTAAAATTACAAACTCCCACTAAAACTGAATATCCTGAAATGATATGACACCCATACGAGCAACGTGCTCATGAAACATTTTGGGTGGCAATCCCTTAGTAAGCGGATTCGCAACCATGGAGTTTGTGCCGATGTGCTCTATAGACAAGTGTCCACTCTGAACTCTTTCTTTCACAACAAGGAACTTGATTTCTATATCCTTTGACTTTGTCAAGCTCCTGTTGTTGTTGGAATATAAAACTGCTGACTTATTGTCACAAAATAACTTGAGTGGTCTTTGAATACTGTCCACTATGCGCAGCCCTGTGACAAAATTTCGTAGCCATGTTTTATGATTGGATGCCTCATAACATGCTATGAACTCTGCCGCCATCGTAGAAGATGCTATAAGAGACTGTTTAGCACTCTTCCAAGAGACAACACCTCCAGCCAGAAGGTAGACATAGCCCAACATAGATTTCATACTATCTTGGCATCCAACATAATCGGAGTCAGTATACCCAATGATCTCAAGCTGTTCCGACCTTCGATATGTGAGCATGTAGTCCTTTGTTCTCTATAAATACCTCAAGACTCATTTGGCTGCTACCCAGTGATCCTTTCCAGGATTGCTTAAGTACCTGCCCAACATCCCTGTAACATACGCAATATCCGATCGCGTACAAACCTGAGCATACATCAGACTCCCTACTGCTGATGCATAAGGAATCTTCTGCATTTCCTTAACCTCAAAATCATTCTTAGGGCACTAATTGAGACTAAACTTGTCTTCCTTAGCCACAGGGGTATCACCTGGTTTACAATCTTGCATGCCATATCTTTTGAGAACCTTTTCGATATAGCCCTTTTATGATAATCCTAAAATACCCCGAGAGCGATCCCGGTGTATCTGTATACCTAGCACAAAAGAGGCGTCACCAAGATCCTTCATCTCAAATTTCTTTGATAGAAATCTCTTGGTTTCGTGCAATAAGCCTATATCGTTGCTGGCAAGCAAAATGTCATCGACATACAAAATCAGGAAAATATACTTGCTCCCACTGAACTTGTGGTATATACAATCATCGACCAAATTCATCTCAAAACCAAATGAAATGATAACCTAATGAAATTTGTAATACCACTGACGAGAAGCTTGCTTAAGCCCATAGATAGATTTCTTTAATTTGCAAACCATCTTCTTTGCATCTCCCGACACAAAGTTTTTTGGTTGCACCATATAGATTGTTTCATCAATGTCGCCATTGAGAAACGCAGTCTTAATATCCATCTGATAAAGCTCAAGATCAAAATGTGCCACTAATGCCATTATAATCCTGAAAGAGTCTTTCGAAGAAACTGGAGAGAAAATCTCTTTATAGTTGATGCCTTCTTTCTGTGTAAAGCCTTTGGCGACAAGACGAGCCTTATATCTCTCCACATTGCCTTTCGAATCCCTCTTGGTCTTAAATATCCATTTGCAACCAATGAGTTTCACACCTTCAGGCAATGGGACAAGATCCCAAACATCATTGTCCTTCATAGATTTTATCTCTTCATTCATGGCATCAATCCACTCTTGAGCTCTAGAACTTTCCATGGCTTGATGGAAGTTGATTGGATCATCTTCCACCACACCAATGTCATACTCATGTTCTTGGAGAAATACAATATAATCATCTGGCACCGCACTTCTCCTTTCTCTAGTAGATCTCCTTAATGGCATATGTTCTTGAGGTGATTAAGTTTGTACTTCTGGAATAATTTCTGAAATGGGAGGTTCTCCGACATTGTCTTGATTTGGGTCTGCTTCTTGAACAATGTCAGGATTAGTAACCTGATCAATGTTAATAACAGCTGTGGGAATATCAACATATTCCTCTTCAAAGACAAAGTCCCTAACCATATCTCCCCCCACAAACTCGACATCCTCAAAGAATTGGGCATTTCTCGTCCCAAAAATCCACTTGGTTGTGGGATCATAAAACTTGTACTCCCTGGATCTTTCAGAGTATCCAATGAAATAACAACTAACCGTCCTTGAGTCTAGTTTCTTTTCATTAGGCCTATAAGGCCTTGCCTCAGCTGGACATCCCCAAACATGCAGATGCTTTAGACTAGGCTTCTTGCCCGTCCAAAGTTCGTAAGGGGTTTTGGCAGTTGCTTTAGTTGGAACCCTGTTAAGGATATATGCTGTAGTTTTAAGCGCTTCTCCCCAGAGTGATTCTGGTAAGGTGGAATAAGAAATCATACTCCTCACCATGTCCTTAAGCGTCCTATTTCGTCTTTCAGCAGCACCATTCATAGTGGGCGAACCTGGCATAGTGTACTGTGGGACAATACCGCTTTCCTCTAAGAACTTAGCAAACAGTCCTGGACGTTGTTTACCTGAACCATCATATCTACCATAGTATTCACCACCACGGTTAGATCTGACGCTTTTAATCCTTTTGCTGAGTTGGTTTTCAACTTCAGCTTTATAATTTTCAAACACATCCAGCAACTGTGACTTTTCATGAATGAGATATATGTAGCCATATCTGAAAAAATCATCTATGAACGTTATAAAATATTGTTGACCATTCCAAGAAGCCGTAGGAAATGTCCCACAAATATCTGTATGTATAAATTCTAAGACGTCTAAAGTCTTGTTGGCTTCAAATCTCCTTTTATTGGTTTGTTTCCCCTTAATACAATTGACATAAATATCAAAATCTGTAAAATCTAAGGGGTCAAGAATTTCATCTGACACAAGTCTTTCTATTCTCCTTTTGGAGATATGACACAATCTCTTGTGCCATAACGCAGCTGAATTCTCATTGGTTAATTTTCTCTTTATACCTTGTGTACTTAATTGCAAGGATTCATTAAATGAAGCAATTGTATCAAGTAAATAAAGATTATCGTAACCTGATAAAGAACCAGAACCAACTAATTTTGAATCATGAAACAAACTAAATTTTCCATTTCCAAATGAACAATAATAACCAGATTTGTCCAAAGTAGAAATAGAAATCAAATTTTGCCTAAAATACGGTACAATAAATATTTCATCAAGATCCAAATAAAATCTAGTCTTTAACAATAATCTAAATTTTCCTATTGCTTCAACTTCAACTTTCTTGCCATCGCCTACGTAGATGTATCTTTCACCATCATTTGGCTTTCGACATCTCAGGCATCCCTACATAGACACACTGATGTGAATGGTTGCACCAGAATCCATCCACCAAGTGTGTTCAGGTATTGAAGTTAAATTAACCTCTGAACAAACCAAATTAAGAAGCATACTTTTTCTTGGAAGCCAAGCGTGATAATTGGTGCAATGCTTCTTCTTATGTCCTGTAGCTCCACAGAAGAAATAACCCGTACCTTCCGGATTAACCGGTATCTTTTGTTGTTTCTTTTATGGTGCCGTGACTGCAGCTTCTTTATCCTTTTTCCTTTTCTTCCCTTTGTCCTTGGAATTACTAACCAAGTGAGCACTCTCTATCTTTTCTTGCTTTAGCCTTTCCTCTTCTTGCACACAATGTGAGATGAGTTCATTAAGAGACCAAGTCTCCTTTTGGTAGTTATAGCTCACCTTGAACTGACTGAATTGTGCAGGAAGAGATATAAGAACCAAATGCACTAGCAAGTCCTTAGAAAGGTCAAGCTTAAGTGCTCTCAATTTTGAAGCAATATGAGACATTTCCATGATGTAATCCCTGATATTCCCTTTACCTCTGTATCTCATTGAGATGAGGTTTGCCAAAAGTGTACTTGTTTCAGCCTTTTCATTTTTGGCAAATCTCTTCTCAATGTCCTCAAGGAACTCTTTGGCTGTCATTATCGTTTCTGATATAGTGCCCCTGAATGCTTCTAGAATGGACTTCTTCATGATCATCATACACATGTGATTTGACTTCTCCCACCTTTCCATGTCCCTCTTTTGATCAGAAGAACTTTTATCTGTAAGAGGTGCAAGAGAAGGAACTCTTAACGCGAGGTCGAGATCCATGACTCTGAGAACTATAAGGAGGTTCTCTTGTCATGATTTGAAGTTGCTACCATTCAGCATAGGAATTGAATTGATGTTGGCAGTAATATTAGAGGTAGAACTAGTAGCTGAAAATAGAGAACAAAATAAACAAATCCAAAACAGGCTCACATAAGAATCCATAATAACAATAATAAATCCAAATAAAGGTAAACCCATCTCAAGATATCAGGCACTCCATTAATATTTAGTCTTTGGACAGAAATATTAACTTGTAAGGGATTTCTTGGTGTAGTAATCAAACACTGACAATAAGAACATGTCAAATAATAAATCTTCCTTTGGGCCGATTTATTATTCACATGTAAAATTGAATAATCATTACGTGTTTATTACCACAGGTGTACATGCAATTCTGTGAAATATTGTCTTCCTTTGGGCCCGTCAAAATTTACATAAGTTGCATGGACACAACCGTTTATATTCCAAAACAAATTAATTTCCACAAGAGAGGCCACTTTGATGACATGTTGCTTCAATTAATTCATCTCAAAATATATATAAAATACCAATATTTGAATTTAGAATTGCACCAAAAATGACCAAAATTAAAATAAAAAAAATAAAAAATAATAATAAAAAAGTTTTGGTCAAAGTCAACAGTCAAAATCAACTTGACTGGGTTGGAGCTGGACCAAGTTGAGAGGACCCAACCCGGATCCTAAACCAACCCCCCTTTATTTCTTTTTTGTGTCATAGGCCCAGGCCCATGACATCCCTTCACACTCTCTTCTTCTTCTTCTTCTTCTTCTTCTTCTTCTTCTTTTTTGGGTCACCCAGGGTATGATCCCCTGGTGACTAGCTGGTCACGAGCCCAGCCCGTGCATTGTTTCCTTACTGATCCAGTCACGGGCCCAGCCAGCCCATGTAATTTTTTTTTTTTTTAATAACTGGTAACCTAGGGGTTAAGCCCCTGGGTTCTAACCTGTCACGGGCCCAATCGGGCCCTTGTAAAAAATTCCTCAGGTCTGGGCCGAAGCCCAGACCAGCCCCAGAAAACCCTAGGGGTCTTTTGACCCCTTGGGTGAAAAAGCTGCATAGCCGCCATTGCAACTGCAACGGCCGTCTTCTACCGGTGCTTTCTCGCCGGCGTGGCCGTCAGCAGTGACAGGGTCAATTACCGATGAAAGCCTTAAAGCCTTTTTTTTTTTTACGCGACAGCCGGAGGCTGCCGCAATCTGTGCTCCGCCGAGGCCAGAGGCCGCGGCACTGTCTTTCCGGCGCGGCCTCACTGCCGCGCTCGAAGTCCTTCACCGGCGGCGGTAGGGTGCCGCCGGCTTCCTTTTTATACACTGAATATATATATATATTATAACATAATTCAACCAAAAACACACACATATATATATATATATATGTATATACATAACTAAATCTGTAAAAAAAAATTGCTTTATAAACCGAATCCAAAGAATAATTAATTCAACCATAGTTTGAAACAATTGTTCTCAAATTTAACAATTTTAAAGAAACCATAGATTGTTAAATTTGAGAATTTTTAATGAGAATCACATATAGAAAATTATTGATTCCCAATTATTTAACATGAAGAGGCTCTAGATACCACTTGTTAGAACAGAATTGTGATGAAAACCATCATCACCCAAGATCATTCATGTCAAATCATCAAGAATATTAATAAGATGCGGAAGCTAACCTGAGTCCATTGATTGAATGTGATTCTTGAGTCCTTTGGTTGAGGATCTTCCAAGTCTGGTATGTAAATCTTCCTTCACAGAATGCTCTGTAATCTCTTTGTAATTGGAAAACAGAAAAAATAATGTACGTACTGACTTGGGGACCACAACCCCTTTATATAATTGCTAAACCCTAGCAATTATCCGTAATTACCAATTTAGCCCATCATAAAATTAGTAATTACCTTTTTAGTCTCTACACATAGGAGGCCTACACTTAATGATGCATTAAAAGCCTAAAACCCAAATTGATCACTTTAAATTGGGCAACCTTATTGATAGCCTTTAATTCACGTTTATTAAATATATTAGCCTATATATATTGGGTTTTGATCCAACAACATAACCACTCACGCAAAGCATATTGTCTTACGCCACTCATAGAACTATCATCTTTTTTTAGCATATTGTTTCTAGTTTGACACCAATAATGATGAGCACATTACAAGGGTATGCACTTCAGAACAGATGGTAGTGTTTCTTTCCATGAGCCTCTTCCTCTTCTTTCTCTGTCTCTTCTTTCTCTTGTTGTTCATGAAAGGCAAACCCTCCGGCTCCAGCAACGGCCGCTGCTGCAATCTCTTCTTTGTTTTGGTGCCTGTGGCCACCTTATGCATCTTATGCTACATGTGTACACATCA
This sequence comes from Artocarpus hirsutus, assembly GCA_946598075.1. Taxonomy (NCBI): domain Eukaryota; kingdom Viridiplantae; phylum Streptophyta; class Magnoliopsida; order Rosales; family Moraceae; genus Artocarpus; species Artocarpus hirsutus. Next base: position 24,813 of record CAMOHE010032669.1, on the reverse strand, counting down.
AGACGTAGCAAAAAAGAAATGGCAAATATATAAATTAAGATCGATTTTATTGAAGCTTTACTTTTGACATCACCTAATTATTTCTGTACCATAAGAAAAACATCATATTATATAGTATGCAGAAATATATAACTTATGCGATCACCGCATCAATAATTGAAATTTATTGAAATTTAACTGTTTCAAAGTAACGACATGCTAGAGACACTAGTTTGGTTGTTAGTCACTGTTTCTATAGTAGTAACGTATGCATATTACTTTGCTAGTAAAACAATTACAAGATCATACCCAGTAGCATAACTAGGAATTCTTTTAGTGGAAGCACAATTCAAAACATTAGATATGACATTTTCTTTAATGGCTATCGTACCAAGGCATAAACACCGGCAGTCGTGGCTCTGAGCTCGCCAAGGTGCTGAAGATGCTTGTGGTGCTTCTCCTTCTTCTTGTTGTCAATCTTAGGGCCAGTAGAATTAGGATATACTTCAGCAGCCGTCTTGGAGTACATATTGCGGGGCTTTTGACCAAGTTTTGGGGTTTGATCTCCTCTTTATAGTATCTTAGATTCAGTCCTCGAGGTTGTTGGGGAATTAGGCACCTTCTAATTCCAAGGATCAGAATAACGAATAATTGCAGAAAAGAAATAGGAGAAAAGAAGAAAAGAAAGACGTCAAATTTTTATACAGGTTCATCCAAAATTGAGACTACATCCTATTTTTGCCGCTGCAGATTCTACTATGATGAAGGATATTACAGATTACAAGAGAAGTTTTTCACACACTCTCAAATTGTGTTTACCAAAACTCTCTACTACCTTGCATCTTATGGGAATTTTTCTCTCAACAATGATGGAGCTCTCACAAAAATATGCCTCACACAAAATAATGTCACTCTCTCTCAACCCTAGACACCTTATGTCTATTTATACCCCAAAGGAGAGAAAAAATAGCAATTAATGAGAAAACCTAGTAGTTTCCTCTTTTTGGGGCTTTTTAATTTGACTCTAACTCAAAATTTTGTAAGAGACTCGACTCTGAGCGCTGTGGCACTTGAAACCTGCACCACGGCACTGGTTTTGCTCTTATACATGCGTCGCGGCCCTCATTTAGGTGCCGCGGGCCTCGTTTGGGCACCACAGCACTGGTTGGGCAGGTGTTGCACCCTCTTTTTGGGCACCGCGATGCCAAGCCACTGCCCCTTCCTCTGTTTTTTTTTCTCTTCTTTCTCCTTTGCTAGATTTATTCGGGGCCATTATTCAACAATCTCCCACTTGGAGACTAATCAATCACCATGTCTCCCACTGCAGCAGCAACAACTTCTCACGCCTTACGGAGAAGTCCAACTGAAGTTACATATAACTTTAGTTTCTCGATCGAAACTGTCTTGGTGAGTATATCTACTGGTTATTAACTCCCAAGAATCTTCTCAAGCTTCAACACTCCATCTTCCAAAGCCGATCTGATGAAGTGATACCGCAACTATATGCTTCGTCCTACCATGAAATGCAGGATTTTTTGCTAAGTGAATGGTGCTCTGATTGTTACTATGTAATGCACTCCTTTTCTGCTTATGACCCAGTTCTTCTAGAAACAACTGCAACCAAATCATCTCCTTGCTCGCTTCTATCATTGTCACATACTCTGCTTCTGTTGTAGAGAGTGCAATTATCTTCTGTAGCTTTGAGACCTAACTAACTACTGTGCCACCCAAAGTGTAGACATAACCAATGGTACTCTTCTGTCCTCAATGTCTCCAGCCATATCAACACCAACATAGCCCTGTAGTCCCAAGTCTAACTTCTTGAAACACAATGCTAAACCTGCAATACCTCTCAAATATCTAAGAATCCACTTCACTGCCTCTCAATGTTGCTTACCTAGATTGCTCATGTACCTACTCACAACTCCCACTGCATGTGCAATGTTCGGTATGGTACAAACCATGGCATACATGAGACTGCCCATTGCTGAAGCATAAGGCACCTTGGCCATATGGTCTCATTCTTGCTTCGTGGTCGATGATTGCTCCTTTGATAACTTGAAGTGACTGGCCAAAGGAGTATTCATAGGCTTCACATTACTCATATTGAATCTTCTAAGCACCATTTCAACATATTCTTCCTATTACAGTTTCAAACCATTATTGTTCCTTATTATTCTCATCCCAAGGATTTGTTTTGCAACACCTAAATCCTTCATTGTAAAATCCTTAGATAGCTCATTCTTCAGCTTGTCAATCTCCTATTTGTAACCTCCTGCTATCAGCATGTCATCAACATATAGCAACAATATAATATAGGAGTCACTAAGATTCTTCATAACAAGAGTGATCTCCCTGACACCTTAAGAAACCATTGCTGCACATAAAGCCGTCAAACTTCTTGTACCACTACCTGAGAGCTTGTTTGAGGCCATACAAGCTCTTCTGAAGTTTGCAAACCAAATTCTTCTTAGCTGATACTTCAAAACCTTGTGGCTGCTTCATATAGATCTTCTCCTCCAAATCACCATGGAGGAAGGTCGTCTTAACATCTAACTGTTCCAAGAATAAGTCTTCGTTTGTCACTAGCGTAAGTACCATCTTGATCGTGGTTAGCTTCACCACCGAAGAAAAAATCTTGTTGAAATTGATGCCCTCTCTCCGCAATCTGGTTGAAATTGATGCCCTCTCTCTGCTGAAAGCCTTTTACCACCAACCTTGCCTTATACCTTTTGCTGCCATCAGATTCATCTTTAATCAGGTAGACCCACTTGTTGTGCAAGGCCTTTTTGCCCTGTGGTAATTCTGCCAGTTGCTATGTCTGATTGGACATTAAGGAATCTATCTTATCCCTCATGGCTAACTCCCACTTGACCGAATCTTTAACCTCCACAGCTTCATCATAGCTCTCTGGCTCACCTCTATTGGCCAACAAAATGTAATCCAGAGAAGGGGAGTATCTCTACGGTGGTCTGGTAGTCCTGTTGGACCTCCTGACTGGAGTGGCAGGAGTGCTCTGGTTTTCCTCTGGAGCTATGTTTTCCTAGTCTTCAACCTCTGGATTTTGCACCTCCACTTTAGGAAGATCCTTCAATGGAATCACCTTAGGATTCTTGTCTTCAGAACCTAAACCCCTGGAGTCAGTGATGTCTCTGTCCTTGTACAGAACACCTTCATTAAAGATCACATCCTTGCTCCTAATAATCTTTCAATTTTGGTCATCCCAAAGATGATAACCAAACTCAAGTCCACCATAGCCAACCAAAAAACATTTTAGACTTTGCATCAAGTTTACTTCTAGCAGTGGAATCAATGTGAACATAGGAAACACACCCGAATACTCTCAATTAGGAGAGGTCAACCTTTTTGCCACTCCATACTTCTTCCGGTAGCTTGAACTTCAATGGTGTGGATGGACTTTTGTTGATTAGATGAGCTACTGTATTAATTGCCTCAGCCCAAAACGACTTTGACAGCCCCGCATGCAACCTCATGCTTCTTTCATGCTCGTTCAAAGTCCTATTCATCCTCTCAGCTATCCCGTTCTGTTGTGGTTTCCCTAAAATGGTTTTCTTCATCTTTACTCCATTCTCAACACAGTACCATCTGAAGTCTTCATCTAAATACTCTCCCCTGTTGTTAGACTGTAACCACTTTACCTTTAAATCTATCTCGTTTTCCACCATGGCTTTCCATCTCTTGAAAGCATCAAAGACGTCCGAATTGTTTTTCAGAAAGTAAACCCTTACCCTCTTGCTTGAGTCATCAATAAATGTCACATAGTAATTTACGCCACTAAGGGAAGTCACCGTCGTAGGCCCCCACACATCAGTGTAAACTAGCTCCAATTTCCTAGACTTGGGCTCTCTATCTGTTGTTGAGAAACTCACTCTCTTTTGTTTCCCAAAGATGCAGGTTTCACACAAACTGTGATCAACAATTTTCAATCCCGATAGTTTTCTTTTGCAGTGAAGCACCTTCATTCCCTTCTCACTTATGTGACCGAGCCTATTATGCCATAGCTTAGTGTTAGCAACAAAGTCAGCAACTGCTATGGTATCTTTGCAACGGGAATTAATGTAGAGAGTTCCAGCCTTGCGTCCCCGAGCAACAACCATAGCTCCCTTTGTGGCTGTCCAACCTCCACAATTAAAGGTTACATTGTATCCTTCATCATCTAGTTGCCCCACCAAAATCAAGTTGCACATTAATTTAGGAACATGTCTCACCTTATGAATCTTCCACACTGACCCATTAGGCATTTTCAAACTGACATCTCCAATGCCAACAATATCCACAGGTTCTCCGTCAGTAAGATAAACCTTAACATGATTTTTGACAACATAGTTCTCCAAGACATAACGGTGTGCAGTGGTGTGAAATTACGCTCCTGAATCTATTACCCATGAATCAAAGGAATTGTCAACAGACAAGATTAAGGCATCCTGTGGCTCTTCATTAGCAGCGTTAGCTGCATCATTATTCTTGTCTTCATTCTTCCTTGGAGCCCTACAGTTCTTCTTCAAGTGGTCGGTCTTTCCATAGTTCCAACACTCCATAGTTCTACCGTTTCTCGACTTACTTCTCCTGTTCCTCGACTTGCCTCTCTTGCCATTATCCCTGTTAGAATGTCTCTCAAGTTTCCTACCTCTATTATCAACATTAACGGTCGTGTTCAACGTTGAGGCTTCACCTGAATCCTTCCTGCGAACTTCTTCCACCAAAATGGAGTTTCTGACATCAACAAACTTCAATTTTGCATTCCCAATCAAATTTGTAATGGCCACCCTCATGGGTTCCTAGCTATTTGGTAACGAGGCCAAGAGGATTAGGGCATTTATCTCATCATCGAATTTAATCTCTACCAAGACCAATTGATTTAGGACGGTGTTGAAATTGTTTAGATGCTCTACCACCGAGGCACCTTCAGGCATTTTTAAATTAAAGATATTTTTCATGAGATGTACCTTGTTATTGGTTAAAGGCTTCTCATACATCTCTAACAGAGCCTTCATCATCCCTGCTGTAGTATTCTTCTTCGCAAGGTTGTGGGCCACGTTCTTTGACAGGGTCAAACGAATCACTCTCAGCACCTGTCTATCAAGGAGATTCCACTCCTCATCCTTCATGCCTTTGGGCTTATTACCCAAGGGCAAGTGCAGTTTCCTGCAACAGAGGTAGTCTTCCACTTGCATCCTCCAATAGGAAAAATCTAAACTATCAAATTTGGTGATACTGGCTGCCAAACCTTCTTCTCCCGTCATTGTTCTTGATCAAAACCTCCACTTCGATCCCACTTGTTGGGGAATTAGGCACCACCTAATTCCAACGATCGTAAAAATGAATAATTAAAAAAAAGAAATAGGAGAAAAAAAGAAAAGAAAGACACCAAATTTTTATACAAGTTTATCTAAATTTGTGACTATGTTCTTGTTTCTACCACTGTAGATTCCACTATGATAAAGGAGATTACAGATTACAAGAGAAGTTTCTCACACACTCTTAAATTATGTTTAACAAAACTCTCTTCTACCTAGTACCCTGTGGGAATTTTTCTCTCAACAATGATGGAGCTCTCACAAAAAGAAGCCTCACACAAAATAATGTGACTCTCTCTCAACCCTAACCACCTTATGTCTATTTATACCCCAAAGAAGAGAAAAAATAGCAACTAATGAGAAAACCTACCCCTTTTTGGGGCTTTTTAATTTGACTCTAACTTAAAATTTTGCAAAAGACTCGACTCCGGGTGCCGCAACGCTTGAAACCCGCTCCGTGGTGTTTGGGGGCCACGTCGCTAGTTAGGCAGGCGCCACAGCCCTCCTACTTATGAGATGAAGTAAGTAGTCGGGAATGTTAATGTTACAAGATCGAATCCATTCCTTCTCTAACAAGAAGTAGATAAATAATTCTCTTGAGTATTGATTCAGGATTTAAACAATAAGAGCGCTCAATTCTTGATTAAGTCATGAATTTATTATTTATTAGAGAGCAATGATACTTAAAGATAAAGAAGTAGTTAGAGAGGTTAAAGAATTTTACCTTGCTCTAATTATGAATTATTTATGGAGGATCGACTTATATATAACGACTATATCAAATAGACAAATCTAAGAAATGAGTGATTGAATATCTATAATTTCAAGAGTGCAATTTGAAGTATTTAGTAGAGCTACATTGAAATTAATAAAAAAAAGTAATATATTAACTAAAGAGTTTAATTAATATATTGGTTTTATTGGAGTTTGAAATTATGGGTCTATTAGGCCCCCGCCATCGTTGTAAATACTATTAGGATAAGTGGAATTATTGGTTTAAATAATTAATTTAGAATTATAAAATTCTATATTAAATATCACTCAAAATAAATTGATTACGAATTAATTAATATTTATTAAATAATTAGATTATTTAATAAATAAAATAATTAATTTAAGAGATCACACAATGGGTTGGTCCCATTGTTTATGAGGTCCATTGTGTGTGGCACCTATATCACAAAAGGCAAGTTTTTTTTGTGCACATCAAAGCTTGTTTACAAAGTCTTCATAACTAGTGTTTCTGATTTTGAATAAATGTGATGTAATTCAAATATGGAGGCAAATGAGATTGGAAAATAAGCAGTTTTTCCTCTTCCTACACCTCTAACTTGGCGCCACACATAAATATAGTGTCTGTTTGTGTGGCGCCTATAGCAGTATAGGCATAAAAAACTTTTGTTTTTTATTTTAATTAAATATTTGATATTAAAATTAAAATCAAGAAACTTTCTAAAATTGATTAGCTCATTTGTTCTCTATAAATAAATGCCTCCTTTATTCGTTGATGAACACACGTACATACACATATACTTATGAGTCTTTGAGAAACTAAGAGTACTATGTAGAAAAATACTCACATAGGCATGTAAAGAGAGATTAAAAAGAAGAAGAAGGAAATTTCTTCCAACTCTTGAGTGATCTTTAAGAAACCATATTCCTTCAACAACCACTCCCCTATCTAGTGTCAAGGACTAGGCAAGGAAGATGATGGTTTGTCTTAAACAGAATGTCCTTTGCAAGCTAGCTGTCTCCATTTATCTCCGATCATATTCTAATAGGAAAAGTACTTTTATATTTATTTATGCACAAATTAATATAAGCTGTCGCATGTTACAAAAGTTTTGAGAAATTTTTGTTATATACGATCCATGTCTTTATCATGTTTCCGCTAATTTCGTAAAAAAACGTTTCCAAAACTAACAATAAATAATGTAAATAGATTATTTACAACATAAAATTTATATTTACTATAAAAATTTTAAAACTTGTTATTTACTATGTACAATTAGTTTTTAAAAAGTGTTATTTACTACAATTTCTCTATGTTTGTTCTAGCTAGATAGAGCTGTAATTCGGCCCATTTACATTTAACACTCAGGTTAGAAAATGAATACAAGTCTTCTCAGGATTAATTAATCCATGAAGTTTTATTTCAAACTATGAATCTTTGACATCGAAACAAGCAATCCATATACTTCTAAGCACGTACGCAAAGAACTTTGGTGTACGTCTATCATATTAGCATATATATTTCATTTCTATGGGTTTTGATGATATGAAGAAGTATTTAAAGCTAATTGTGTTATTAGTGTTATTATTATTTTATAAATATATCATGAAACAATCATGCTATACGTATTAATATTAAATTTAACGTAGGTTACACACTATTAGTACGTTCTAACATTACGTGCTCTTTTTTCTATAAAAAATGAAAACAGAAAGAAGACAAGAGAGAATTGTGAAGGGATTGTATTTTCCTCATTCTAGATTGTCAAGAGTACAGGAGTGGATTTTTATGCACGTAGAGAAAGAAATAATTGCTCAAAATATTTACTTTGAGCAGTGCCCAAATACGTCTAGTTTTCAACAACATTACAAATGTGTTTATTTTTAAATATCACTTATTTGTGATACCCGATTTGGATGAGTGTTTTGGAACAATGTTAATTTAAAAGTGCAACTTTAGTTTCTTAAATACTATATTACTTGTTTAATTAAATGCATAATTTTTTTACAATTAATCCTTATTTATTACTTTTATTTCTTTCTAAATTGATTTACAATCAATTTATCATTTTCTTACTTAGTTTATTATTTAGCTTTTTTATCAACTATTATTGCCAGTCAAAATGATTGTTTGAACTTTCGATATTATCTTGGTAGATTAATTTTCTTAATATTAGAAATTAATAAGGTGTTTAGTTCAGATGAGTTTATTAACATCACAAGTTCAAATTCAAATATTATAGCATGCAAAAGTTTTACACTGTTCCAAACACATAAAATTTTCTTAATCCTTTATAATTTATCATCTTTATTTATTTTGAATAAATCAACAATCTATAATTATATTAGAGAAAATTACATTGTATGCACACATTTTAAAAAAAATTATTCATGTCTTAGTTAAAAAAGTTTTTTCATGTTATCATTTATATTACATGTTTGAGTTGTGCCCCACTTTTATAAAATTTATAAAAAGTAAGTTTCAAAATATAGCTTTTGTGAATTTTTCTCATTATATAAGCTCCTTGATTATAGGGCTTTTCATACTGTCATAGGACCAATTTGAGATAATTAGAAGAAATGCCACTAATTTTAGGTATACATTGAATTATGCTACAACTAAAAAACCTCTAGCAATTTTTGCCACACTAGTATATAAAATGATTGTTTGGATGAATATCCCAATTTTTTCTAAGGTTTGGTTTTAATTTCTCTATCTAACGTGTGGAAAAAAATTATTATGTCTAAGGGAAAGGGGTAGGTTAGGAAGTACAATAAATAAATTGGTATGGTAGTATGGCCTTTTTTTGAATTAGCTTTTTTATTGTGACAAATTTCAATCTAAGCTTCCTATATGTAGCAAATGTCTTAAGTCCCCGAAAAACTTGGACTTGTTGGGCTTGTAAGAGTTTATTCTTGTTTTTAAGGCAGGCTTTACATAGACTTTGTTCAATTTTACTGCATATTGTGAATTTGGACTCGATAAATCTTATTTGACTTTTTCCTTGATTAATCCTTACATGGAATTATTTTCCTCAGTCCTATGATCTATCCACAAGCAGATCTAAACTGTGAAAAACACTTTCGAAATTATTATTTTACCTTAGCCTGTGACAGCTTGAAATTTTGTTATCACCCCTTTTCTAACTTTTAAACCCTTCTATCATGTCTTGGGTATAGACTCGGGATATGGCTAAGGAGCAATCTTATTTTACCCTAAGGAGTTACGGCCATGCTACTAGCAACAGTAGATTCCAGTCTAAAAAATATATTATGTGCTAGACCGAAGCCTATAGTTTTATAAGTAGTGGGTTTTTAACTCCATAGGGATGAAAAGGGTTTTTCTAGCTAAAATCTATTAATCATTGCATTTCACTCCAATAGTTTTGTCTGTAACACCTAATTACTATTTTGCCTTTAAACACTAGTAGAAACGGTAGATTACACAGTAGTTTAAAACCGTCGTGGTATGTTTTTATAACGGTAAAAAACCATTGCAAAATTGTCTGTTATGGTGGCAACGAGACTTTTCACGATGGTTTTTTATCATCATGGAATCCTTATTTTGGTAGAGTTCCAGGATCTTGGGATAAGACTACCATGACGGTTTTCACTAAAAACCGTCGTAAAATGCTAAGCTTGCATAATGGGTTTTAGGAAAACCGTCGTACAAGCTATGCCTTACACTACGGTTTTTAATAAAATTTGTCATGTAAGGCTCTTGTTTCATGATGGTTTTCACCAAAAACCATTGTAAAAAAGTTGGTCTGAAGCTGAAAAAATAACCAGAATTTCTAGTTTCCCACAGGATGAATAATCCCATATTTTCACCATTAATACAATGCCCTAATTTCATAATCACATAATTACATTGAACAATAAAATTTTTACAAAATCTTATATATATTTACATTGTAAAGTCATGTACTCTTTTCATGCTTATATAAGAGTTTATGGATTCTTGGTGTCTAAGTCCATGCATGCTGTCCTGTGTGAGGTAAACAAAGAAAAACAAAAATAAATATAATTAACAAAAATAATAATAACATTAATTAACTAAAACACAAACACACAGTTATAAAAGCTTTTCATAAAACATGTGGTGGACATCATAATAATATTTAGGCATCACAAACACATAGAAACTAACCTATTAATGCTAAATGTTGTTCAAAGTTCTTTCAAACACCAAATACAAGTAACACATACTAAACGGCAAATAACAAATTAATATAACTAATATTGAAACAAAAACTAAAGCTAAATAACACTAAAATAACCGAATAATACTAAGTTTTGAACTAACAATAACATAAAACTAAAACTAATGGTTTGAAATTTACCAATGATGGTGGAGTCGGTAGAACGTTAAGGGACAAGTCGAGCGATGGTGGAGTCAGTAGAATGTCAAGGGACAAGGAGGAATAGGTGGCGAACGGCGTTGGGTTTGTTAGAGGTTGGGTCGAATGATGGTGGGGTCGTGGAGAGAGTGATAGAGGAATGTCAAAGTCGGTGGAATGTCATAGGGGCTGGGTTCATCGGTGGTTGGGTCATGGGGAGAGGGCTTAGAAAGAGAAGGGGATTTGAGAGTTAGTGGGTTTGAGTTAGAGAAATTTTGATTAAATAAGTAAGGCCATGGCGTTGAATTTGGACGGGGTACTAAAAATTTCAAATATGCGGAACCTTTCATGTAAAAACCGTCGTGAAAGGTTAAATCTTACACGATGGTTTTTATAAAAACCATTGTAAAAGGTTAAATCTTACATGACAATTTTTATAAAAATCGTTAGCAAAAACCGTCGTATAAAATTACACCTACCACAACAGTTTTTATTAAAATCCGTCGTGAAAGGTCCTGCATCACTACCACGATGGTTTTTGTATTTTTAGGTGTGCTCTCCGTGTTTTTACCTCTTCTTATCACGACAAGTTTTGAAAAAACGTTGTTAAATAAGGGTTGTGTAATCTCAAGTTTCTAGTAGTGATATTTGCAAAATTTGACAATCTTTTCTTGAGCTTTTAACCTTTTCCTAGCACCTTTTTTTGGTTCTAAAATGTTGTGTATGGCAATGTCTCATTTCAATCCAGTAATTAGAATTTCAAAACAGTTTGTGGAACTATTTTCCACTACAACTCTCGTTTCTAAAATTTCTCTCACTTTAGTCTCTAGTTTCACCTTTCTGGGCTAATCCTTTAACTTGGGATTAACACCGTCTTTTCCTCACTTCAATGTTTTTAGGCCCTATTAAGGTTAGTTTTCCTACCCATACTAAATTTTGACTCAACTCTCGTGATTCATTCAAGTTCCTATAAAAGAGTTTTCTAAAAATTTGCAGAGGTCAAAGCACAACTCTTGCAGTGAGGGAAGCAACATTAGCTGTTCAATTAATTGTGTTATTTTCCTCCAATTAAATCCATCTCTAATTTTATTTCAAAAATAAAATTCATCTCTTAGATTACTACGATAATTAGATTTTTAGCATTGATTTTTATTTACCTTAATGCTTTTTCACAATTATTTGTTTTATTATAAAATAAAAAAACTATTGCAATATATTTATGATATAGAGCGGTTTAGTGAGAGAGAAGGTGAAGAGAGAATTACAATAGTTGTTATGATATAAAACTCTAGTCATCTTAAGATCACATTAAGAAGTTTTACAAAATTAATTCAACTAATTATAACATCTCGAAATTAATTAAGTGTTATTAGAATGTTAAATGGTGAATTGGTGTACCATAATGAATATTTTAAACTTAATTTACTTATTTTGTAAATTTTCAGATTTAAGTTGTTTTTGATAATTTTAATGATTTTTAATTACTCTTAATCATTTTAATTGTTATTTCAAACTTTTGAAATAAAACAATTCGTCAAAATGTCTGTTTTACAAAAATGTGGGTGGCACACGGTTTTCACACAGTAAAATTGCCCATTTTTCCTCTATATATTCTCACTCTCTCTATCTCTTTCTCACTCTCACTCACACTCTCTCTCTCCTCTCTCTATCGCCCGTCTCTCTTTTTCTCACTCTCTCTCTGTTTCTCACTCTCCCTCAATTACCTTTTAAAAATTTTTGAAGCAAAAATCAAAACCCAAGCTTCAAGTTAGCAGATTGACGACCAAAAACACGATTCAACGACCAAAAACATGATTCAAAGCTTGAATTCGAAGTTAGTTTTTAAATTTTAAAACTTTTTTAATTTTTCAAATTTTCTTGCATTTTGAAATCTAAGCTTTTCTAAGCCTAGAAAACCTTAAATCTAAGTTAGAGGAACTTAGAATAACAAGAATATAAACTTTGTTTGATCAAAAATGGATTTAAATAAAAATTTTTTGTTTTCCTCTGATTTTTCCCATTTTTAGATTTTTCCAAAAATTTGGTCTAAATCTTGTTTTAATGTATTAAAAAGTAATCAATTATGTTTTTATATCAACTATGATCATTATTCATGCTTGGGATTTGAGAAAACAGGTTGAAATTTGAGATTTGGGTTCGGGTGGTAAAATCCCGTACTTCAAAAATTCTAAAATTTTTCCAGATCGGCAGGCCGAAGTTCATGTTCGACAGGCCAGATTCATGAGTTCGATAGGCTGGATTCATATAAATGGCAAGCTGAACCAGAAAAAGTTTAGCCGACCAGACTTGATTTTTCGACAAGCCAAACTATGCAGTTCGGCTAGCCGAAACAGGGGGACCGGCAGGCCGACCGCCATGGTGAAAATTTTGTAATTTTTTCACCTATTTTCACCGTTTTGAACCCCGATTGAAATTCTAACTTTGTAAAATGATTTTATAAACCTAAATGACACACTAGGGCATCATGAGATGATTTAGTAACTTAGAATATCTACGCTAGACACTAATAGACCTAGTTTTCATTTAAGGCTATACGTGGATCCGCGGAGCTAACGTATAGCAAATCGGGATTACTGTGTGGGCACCGACACGAGTATTAAGGTAAGACTTCTACCCTTTCCTTGGTAGCTAGTTTTAAATGTTTTGGCCTCAAAGGAATTTTTAACAAAAAGTTTTCAAATGATTGGTTGAAAATATATTTTTATTGATTGATTTCATAAAATGGTAGAATTGAGGTGCTTTTTCATAATAAACCTCATAATGAATGTAAATGATTATATTTGGTCAAAAGAGATTTTAATAATCATAGAAAGATATATATATTTATATTAAAGGGCATGATGTCATATCAGATATTATATGCATGAATATTTGGTTTTAAATATTTTCAACAAAAACAATTATAAAATATATATTATGATTATTAAAATCTAATTATCGTAGTAATCTAAGAGATGAATTTTATTTTTGAAATAAAATTAGAGATGGATTTAATTGGAGGAAAATAACACAATTAATTGAACAGCTAATGTTGCTTCCCTTACTGCAAGAGTTGTGCTTTGACCTCTGCAAATTTCTGGTCGACCTATTTAAACTGTTTTGGTAAGGAAAGCTTTCATTAAATTTTTATCTATTTATTTATTTGTTCTAGTTCGTTTTCTACGTATTTATTTGATTAATGAAATTTCTTTTGAAGTTAAATATTTTCAAATTATAGTCCTACTGAGCCTCTCGCTCACTTTTTATTTGTTTTAAAATCTTAACCCTTTGAGTGGATATCAGCTTAGGATTGGAGAAGAGTCCGCTGATCGGACTTGCGACTAGTAGAAGATCTGGGTAGGTTGTAGAACAAACAATTCAAGGCATATACAATTCTTAACTTTCTCATTTATTTGGACTATGGTTGTAATTTAATATTGTCAGTACTATGTGTGTACACAAGATGTGGGTCAGTGGGACCCATTCTCGCCTTACCTTATATTTTTATTATTTTTATTATTTCCTTATTGCTTATTTGTTATCCTTATTTGTTCTAATATTATAATTGCTCATTTTAAATAAAAGGATTTTTAAAATTTTCACATTTTTATAAATAAATTCCTTAATTCTTAAACCCAACACATGTTTTAACTAAATTTCTAATTAATTAACTTAATTAATCTATCACGTCACCTCCCGCACTCTAAGGCGTGACACTAATACTTAGTCCTGAGAAGTTGTTATGAGCTAGCTAGCTCAAAATGTCTCTGCTTATTTAATTAATAATCTGCACTATGTACTACGGAGTTTTCTAATTAGGTTTGATATTAATGAATGACTTAACCACAATCGCAGAAGGACATGTGTCCTTGGGCCTACAATTGATTATTAGTGATTGCTTCACTTACAAAGTCAAATTATTAGCGAAGTAAATCGATGATCTTGCTTCGAATATCAAATTGTTAAGATAGATAACGCCTGATCTATAATTAAGAAAGGAAATACAAAGATACAATGTTTATAATGTCCTTATATTGACATAAAATAAATCAGATAATAATCTTAACAAAAACCAAATAACATATATGCCTTAAGATGGAAACATAATCACTCGTACACGAAGCATATTATTTCACACCCCCCCCCCATAGATTTATTATCCTTTTTAAAATAGTTTCACACTAGTGATTATCATTACAACGATCTATCATATTAGAAGAGATGATGGTGCTTCTTTCCGTAAGCCTCTTCGTCTGCTTCCTTTGCCTCTTTCTTCTCATGGTGCTCATGGAAGGCAAAACCTCCGGCTCCGACCGCAATGGTTGCCGCAATCTCTTCTTCGATCTTGTGCCTATGAGTATGTTCTGGATCTTTCTTCGCCTCGTGCTTCTCATGCTACATGATCAATCATATCACAAGATGTAGCAAATAACAAACAACAACAATTATAAAGAAAGAAATGAAATCAAAACAAAATTATAAATATTGAAGGTTTATTTTGACATCACCTAATTTTTTTATACCATGACAAGAACATAATTTTTCTTTAAAAAATAAAACTAAAAGAGAGAAAGGAAACAAGTAGCATCAAGAGAGATATGCACGTACGTCCCAACTGAATTGTATGTTCAAAAATAAATAAATAAATTTACCACTAATATTTTATATAGGAAAAAGTAAAAATCAAAATCAAAACAAAATGTAAAAATCAAAATCAAAATCAAAACCTACATTATCTTGTATAAAATTAATTTATTGTGTATAGAAAAAAAAATGATTACAAGATCGTACCAGGGCGAAAGCACTTGCAGCAGCGGCGCCGAGCATCCCAAGCTCCTCGAGATGCTTGTGATGCTTCTCCTCCTTTTTGTAGTCTATTTCAGGGTCAGTGGAGTGAACATACACATCGGTGGCCGATTCAGAGCCTTCCGCGTCGATTTCGATGTGTTTGTCTTCGTCCTTGTGGTGGTGGAAGAAGTGGTGTTGGTGGTGTTCTTCAGACATAATGCTTAATTAAAAGATTTGCGAAAGAGAGAAAAAGAGATGTGTAATAGAAAGCAAGACTACTTGTTATCAGTAGACAAGGAAGAAGGCTATTTGTGGGAGATTATAGTTTGAATGGAAATACAATGAAAGCCGTGGTCCTATTTATAAAAAAGATTCGCATTATTATATTATTTATGGGAGGGCTTACGTACGTACCCTTCCATTGTTGGCCACAACCTTGTGTTGCCTTTCTTTTCTTTCCTTATTATTTACTCATCAAAAAGAAAATTAAAAAAAAAAAAAAAAGGAAGAGAGAGAGGGTTTAGCTGATAAGTATCCCCTTATATATATTAAAATTCACGTTTCTTCCATGTCAATATTAAATAATGAGTGGGGCTAATAATAATTTTTACTGGTAAATATAATTATTTATTATTAAATTAAAATGACAATATTTTAACTATTTATCAATAAAAAATGACAATCCACATGCCGTATATATTGGTTAGAATTGTATGGATGAGAGAATGATTTGGAACCACTAGCATTGTTTTTAAATAATTGGTATTCTTTTACTACTAATGAATTGGTGCAACAATAAAAAATGCATTTCCTTCCCCTCCTCTAGAGATGCGTTCAAGGTTCGCCATTGCATAGCCTTACTTTGAATGCTCTCCACGTAGGATCACTGTGTGCCATGGGACCTGTGGCAATGAGAGTGAAACTGTGACCTCGTATTCTATTAGTGGACGCCCAAGGTTTCTTCTAGTTAAAGGATATGGGTGACGACAAGGCAGAACTAGAAAAATAAGTTATGGAGGTCCTGCTGCTAGATTTTTTTTCATCACATTTCATGTATAAAGTTTTAAAAAAAAAATCTAGGTCAGCAGCCACCTGCTTTCGGTTGTACCAGGGAATAACAACATTAATGATCCCTTTTTTGTTGATTAAGGAGAAACAATAAATAATTGGCTCCCTTGAGGAAGATTTTTTTTTTTTTCTTTTTGAGTGAATTTAAGAGGAAGATTTTGGTAAAATACGTAATACGTACTTTAATTTGCTTTAAACAATTAAATGTCGCACATCTTTGTTTTCTCAATTTATATATTATGCCATTTCTGAATGTTGGAATTAATTCCAATAATATTGGGCTAATATATTAAATAAATGTGTATTAACGCTATCAAATAAGGTTAGTCTAATTAAAGTGATCTAATAACGTATAAAGTTTTGGGTCTTAAAGTATCTCATAAAGTGTAGGCATAAAATTATATGTAAAGACCTAAAGTCTAATTTTTATTTTTATGATAGGCCAAAATAAAAATAAGACAAAGTTAAAATATTATAAAAAGTTATGATCCTTGAGTCACATAGTACAATCATTTCTAGTGTCCCATCACTGGAAAAGAGAGAAAACATCCTCTCAAAAAAAGGGTATAGACTCAGAAGATCAAGAATCAAGAATTCAACCGTTCTAATAGATTCAAGTATACTCCTGCTATAATTCTTGATGAATTAACATGAGTCTTGGGATTTGATGATGGTTTTCATCTATAAAGTTTTGTTCCAACAACTGGCATCAGAGCCATCTCATGTTGAATCATTGAGAAATATTTTCTCAAAATTTTCAGTTTATTAAGATGTATATGGATTTACAGTATGCAATTTGGTTGCTATATGACTGTTTAATATATATATATGGATTCGGTGCATAAAGGATTTGTTTTCATTGAAGTCATAAACAATTTGGTTTTATATATGTGTATACAATTTTGTGAAGTCAATATGGAATTTGTTGGTTGGTTTTATACATTCACGACCAATTTAAACAAATTTATATCTGCATATACAATTTCATTGAAATCGTTTTTTTAAATGGATTAAGTAACCCATTAGATTATCAGCGGCAATCTCGCTGCCGCAGGCAAAGAACTCCTACCAAAACCATCAGTCCTCGCCAGAGAGGTAGAGTCGCGGCCTCTGGCCGTGGCGGCGGATGAAAATAATAGCCCATTGCCAGCAGCCACATAAGGCGGAGAAAAAAAATAAAAGGGGCTGTTGCTGGGTTTTGGCTGGCGGCCTGGTGTTTTGCCATCAGCACTGGTGTTGTCGACCGCGCTGGTGAGCCGTGGCGAGGATCCTTTGGCGGCAACCTTAGCCATCGCCTGAGATCGATTCCTAAAGGTCACAACCCCTAGGCAAGGAGCAAATTCTAGGCTTTAGCCCAAAATTGCATCTGCTTTTACATGAGCCATAGGGGCCTGTGACCAGATGAAACCTAGGACTCAACCCCTGGGTGACCAGACACCAAAAAAAAAAAGGTTGGCTACTTTTACACGGGCCAAGCCCATGACCGACAAGAAACCCAAGGGCTCAACCCTTGGGTGACTTGAGGGAAAAAGAAAAAGGGCCTGGGTCATTTTTCATTTGGGTTGGGCTTTAATATTGGGTCAAATAATAGGTTAATGGGTTGGGTTTAGGTAATTAGGTTTAGGTAAAGAGCTGGATATAGGTAATCCATCTGTAAGTACCTGATCCACAAAGACCTGACCCGGGTTAACTTTAAGGTCTGACTTTGAACATTGACCATTGATCTTTGACTTTGACTTTGACCGTTGACTTTAACTTTGACCAAAAAAATTATTTTTTATTTTAATTTTGGTCAATTTTTGGTACAATTTTAAATTCAAATATTTGTATTTTATATGTATTTTGAAATGAATTAGTTGAAGTAACATATCACCAAAGTAACCTCTCGTCTAGAAATTAATTTATTTTAAAATATAAATGGTTGTGTCCATGCAACGTATGTGAATATTGATCAACCCAAAGGAAGGTTAATATTTGACAGAATTGCATGTATACCTGTGGTAATAAACATGTGATGATTATTTAGTTTTACATGTGAATAATAAATCGGCCCAAAGGAGGATTTATTGTTTGACATATACTTATTGTCAATATTTGATTACTACACCAAGAGTACCACTTACAAGATAATATTTCTATTGAAAGACTAAATTTAATGTTGTACTAGATATCTTGTGATTAGCCCTACCATTATTTGAATTTATTTAAGCATGATATAGAACTTATGTGAGCTTGTTGTTTTGTTGTTTTGTTGTTTTGTTCTCTATTTAGTTGCAAGTTCTGCTTTTAATACTTCTGCTAGCATCAATTCAATTCCCATGCTTAATGGCACAACTTCAAGGCATGGCAAGAGAACATTATGATTATTCTTAGAGTCATGGATTTAGACCTTGCGTTGAGGGTTAAACGACCTCCTAACCTTACAGAAAACAGTTCCTCTGATGATAGGAGGGACATGGAAAGGTGAGATCGTTGGAATCGCATGAGTTAATGATCATGAAGTGTGCTATTCCAGAAACTTTCAAGGGCATTATATCTGAAAAGGTTACTACAACGTTGAAGAAATTGAGAAGAGGTTTGCCAAGAATGAAAAGGCTAAAACAAATATGCTTTTGGCAAACCTTATTTCAATGAGGTATAAAGGAAAAGAAAACATAAGAGAGTACATCATGGAGATGTCTCATCTTGCTTCAAAACTAAAGGCACTTAAATTAGAGCTTTCTGAGGACTTACTCAGTCATTCATTTTGATATCCCTTCCTGCACAGTTCAGGCAATTTAAGGTGAGCTACAACTGTCAAAAGGACAAATGGTCCCTTAATGAGCTCATCTCATATGGTGTGCAAGAAGAAGAAAGGCTAAAGCAAGAGAAGGCAGAGAATGCTCATTTGGCTACAACCTTTAAGGACAAGAAAAACAAAAGGAAGAAAGGTAAGGAAACTGCAAGTGCGGTGCCACAAAAGAAACAACAGAAGGGACAAGGTGATGAATTTGCCTGTTTTTTCAGTAGAGGTAAGGGACATAAGAAGAAGCAGTGTACCAATTATCATGCATGCATGAAGAAAGGTACGCCTCTTAATCTAGTTTGCTCTGAGGTTAATTTAACTTTGGTACCAAGACACACTTGGTGGATAGATTTCAATGCTACTACTCACATAAGTGTGTCTACGTAGGGTGCTTGAGTTGTCGAAAGCCAAGTGATGTTGAAAGATACATATATGTAGGCGATGGCAATTTAGTAGAAGTTGAGGCAATAGAATCATTTAGGTTATTATTAAGAACTAGATTTTATTTGGATTTGAATGAGACTTATGTTGTACCATCGTTTAGACATAATTTGGTTTTTATTTCTATATTGGACAAATTTGGTTATTCTTGTTCATTTAGAAATAATATATTTAGTCTTTTTTAAAATTCAAAAGTTTTTGGTTCTTGTTGCTTATCTATTTATGATAACCTTTATTTGCTTGATACGGTTGCCTCATTTAATGAAACCTTACATATAAGTACACATGGTGTAAAACAAAAATTAACCAATTAGAATTCCACTTCATTATGGCACAAGAGATTTGGTCATATCTCCAAACAAAGAATTGAGATACTTATGTCTGACGGGATTCTTGATCCCCTTGATGTTATAGATTTTGAAATTTGTGTTAATTGCATAAAGGGGAAATAGACACACATAAGGAGATTAGGTGCCAACAGGGCCTTAGACGTCTTAGAACTAATTCATACAGATATTTGTGGGCCATTCTCTATAGCCTCTTGGAATGGTCAACAATATTTTATTATGTTTATAGATGATTTCTCATGGTATGGCTACCTGTATCTCATTCATGAGAAGTCCCAATCACTGGATGTGTTCAAGAATTATAAGGCTAAAGTTAAGAACTAACTCAACAAAAGGATTAAAAACGTCATATCTGACTGTGGTGGAGAATACTATGGCAGATATGATGGATCAGGTGAACAACACCTAAGACCGTTTGCTAAGTTCCTAGAGAAGGTATTGTCCCACAATACACCATGTTGGGATCACCTAGCATTAATGGTGTTGCTGAGAGGCGAAACAAAACACTTAAAGACATGGTGAAGAGTATGATTAGTCATTTTACCTTGCTAGAATCTCTCTAGGGAGAAGCCTTAAAGACTGCAGCTTATATACTCAACAGAGTTTCAACTAAAGCAATTGCCAAAACCCCTTATGAGCTTTAGACAGGCAAAAAGCCTAGTTTAAATCACTTGTACATTTGGCGTTGTCCAGTTGAGGCAAGGCCTTATAGGCCAAATGAAAAGAAACTGGACTTTAAGACTGTCAGCCACTATTTTATTGGATATTCTAGAAGGTCAAGGGATTACAAATTTTATGATCCCATGACTAAGTCGATTTTCGAGACAAGAACTACTCGGTTCTTTGAGGATGTCGAGTTTACAGGGGCAAATAGGGTGAAGGACTTTGTCTTTGAAGAGGAATATATTAATATTCCCATAGCTGTTATTGGCATTGATCAGGTTCCTATTTCTCACATTATTCAAGAAGTAGATCCAAATCAAGACAATGTCAGAGAACCTCTCATTCTAGAAATTGTTCTAGAAGAACAAACTCTTCCACCTCAAGAACCTATGCCATTAAGAAGATCCACTAGAGAAAGGAGAAGTGCAATTCTTGATGATTATATCATATTTTTTCAAGAACATGAGGTTGACATTGGAGTGGTGGAAGATGATCCAATCAACTTCCATCAAGCCATGGAAAGTTTTAAATCTCAAGAGCAGATTAATGCCATGAATGAGGAGATAAAGTCCATGAAAGATAATGACATTTAGGATCTAAACCCATTGCCTAAAGGTGCGAAACCCATTGGTTGCAAATGGATATTTAAGACCAAGAGGGATTCGAAGGGTGATGTGGAAAGATATAAGGCTCGTCTTGTTGCAAAGGGCTTTACTCAAAAGGAAGGCATCGACTATAAAGAGAGTTTCTCTATAGTTTCTTTGAAAGACTCTTTCAAGATTATAATGGCATTTGTGGCATATTTTGATCTTGAGCTTCACCAAATGGATGCTAAGACTGTGTTTTTCAATGGCGATTGATGAAACGATCTATATAGTGCAACTGGAGAACTTTGTGTCAAGATATGCAAAGAAGATGGTTTGCAAATTAAAGAAATCCATCTATGAGCTTAAGCAGGTGTCTCATTAGTGGTATTACAAATTTCATCAGGTTATCATCTTATTCGGTTTTGAGATGAATTTGGTCAATGATTGTATATACCATAAGTTCAGTGGAAGTAAGTATATTTTTCTGGTTTTATATGTCGATGACATATTGCTTGCTAGCAACGATATAGGCTTATTGCATGAAACCAAAAAATTTCTATAAAAGAAATTTGAGATAAAGGATCTTGGGGATGCCTCTTTTGTATTAGGCATACAGATACACTAAGATCGCTCTCGGAGTATACTTAGATTATCACAAAAGAGCTATATCGAAAAGGTAGTTAAGAGATTTGGCATGCAAGATTGTAAACCAGGTGACACCCTTGTTGCTACGGGAGACAAGTTTAGTCTCAATCAATGCCCCAAAAATGACTTTGAAGTTAAAGAGATGCAAGATTCCTTATGCGTCAGCCATAGGGAGTCTGATGTATACTTAAGTTTGTACGCGTCTAGATATTGCCTACATTGTTCGGATGCTAGGCAGGTACTTAAGTAATCTAAGGATGGATCATTAGAAAGTAGCCAAACGAGTCATGCAGTATTTATAGAGAACGAAGGATTAGATGCTCACATATAGAAGATCGAATCAGTTGGAGATCATTGGGTATTTAGATTTTGATTTTGCTGGTGCCAAGACAGTCGGAGATTCACATCGCGCTATATCTACCTGCTTGTTGGAAGAGCTATTTCTTGGAAAAGTGCTAAGCAGATACTAATAGCTTCTTCCACCATGACAGCAGAGTTTATAGCATGTTATGAGGCATTCAACCATGGGATATGGCTACGAAATTTTGTCACTAGGCTGCAAATTGTGGATGCAATTGAAAGACCACTTAAGATATTTTGTGATGATAAGTCAGCAGTGCTATATTCCAATAACAACAGGAGCTCAAGAAAGTCGAAGCATATAGAAATTAAGTTCCTCATTGTTAAAGAAAGAGTACGGAGTGGTCAGGTGTCTATAGAGCACATTGGGACAAACTCTATGGTTACGGATCCGCTTACTAAGGAGTACGGCCCAAGGTCTTTCATGAGCATACTGCTTAAATAGGTGTTGTTTCTCTTGAGGATATGTCATTTTAGTAGGAGTTTATATTTTAGATGCTTTTCAGTTGTAGACACATTTTAAGGTCATTTTATGGATAATTTATGGTTATTTTCTATAGAAATAAAGTTTACATTTTATTCTCACTCTGAATATGTTTGATTTGATCTCACTAAAGAATAAGGATGGACCAGTAGGAAATAGACATGTTAAGATCAGATTGCATTAAATTTCCTTGCTACACATCCATACTTGATCCATGTCATTTGTTATATTAATATACGTGACCATTGATAGGTTTAGTTATGTTGAATATAACAAAGACCGCTTTGATCTTATTTTGATATGATTGATGGATTAGATTAATTGGAGATGCTTTTGATAATGATAGTACAATTCATGAGCTTATAAGGTATAATTCACATTTATAAGGTTTCATATATAGCTCAAGTGGGAGATTGTTAGAATTAATTCCAATAATATGTGGGCTAATATATTAAATAAATATGTATTAAGGCTATCACATAAGGTTGGCCTAATTAAAGTGATCTAATAAACTATAAAATTTTGGGTCTCAAAGTATCTCATAAAATGTGAGCACAAAATTATGTGTAGAGACCTAAAGTTTAATTTCTATTTTTATGATGGGCCAAAATAGAAATAAGACAAAGTTAAAATATTATAAAAGGTTATGGTCCCCAAGTCATACAGAACATTCTTTTCTGGCATCCCATCACTGGAAAAGAGAGAAAACTTCCTCTCAGAGAAACGTTATAGACTCAGAAGATCAAGAACCAAAAATTCAACCGTTCTAATAGATTCAGGTATGCTTCTATTATAATTCTTGATGAATTAATATGAGCCTTGAGATTTGATAATGGTTTTCATCTGTAAAGTTTTGTTCCAACACTGAAATCTTATATTGTTGTTTATCTTCTTCTTCTTCTTCTTCTTCTTCTTCTTCTTCTTCTGCTTCATTTTTTTTTTTTTTTTTGTTTGATATATAAATAGGAATTTAATTGAAAAAGCACAACTTGGCATATATCAGAAGCCATGAGCTCAGAGATACACAAAGGGAGATCAAAACTCCATGTTGCAGAAGAAGACAAATTCAAGGCCAAACCAGCGAGGGTAATTGACCATGCTGTTTTATTCACAAAAAAAAAAGAAAAAAGAAAAAAGAACATGATACGAACCACACCAAGAACTAACGCGACCCTAACCAAAATTGGTCTCTAAGATCGAATTCCAAATCGGTTTAGTATGGAACCGCGACCCGATGCCTAACAAGAAGCACGACGCCACAATCAGTTATGGACGGACTGATTGATAAGTTTTTGAACGCCATGGAATCTTCCGATAAGTTCGAATAGTTTGTTTAGGAACCAAAGAGAATTAAACCTTAAATTGTGTGTCAAACTTATTATTATTGAATGAAATTCGTTACAATATATAGTGGTTCCCCTTTGCGAATTTTGAGCTCCTAATTGCCCATGGAATTTCGGGCAAATCAATTACCAGCCAAAAAGATGCTCAATCTAAAGCAAATAAAGTAAGTTTCCTAAATGCCTTAAAAGCCTTCCAATAATATAAAAGTAAGCATGTTTTGTAAAAGAAAAGGAAACTAGACAATAATCAGGCAATTAGCTGATTCTTCTCGCCACTTGTCGCCTCAATTAACTTGAATCACGCATTTGTTGGTCTGGATGTCACATGCAATTCCCTCAATGGGCCTTCATGCGATAGCTTGAGCCCAAGATGCTTGAATCAGCCCAATAAGCATTTCTTTGAATTTCTTCGCACGAGCTCTCGTAACCGGACCAATGGGAACTTGAATTGGATCCAAATATGTCTCTTCCCTTGTGCTCTTGCTTGTGCTACCGATGCCCTCATCATTCCCCTCCTCTTGAGAAGGATTTGTCCTCAAATCGTCGCCTGCATCAAAAGGACTTAGATCAGAAACATTAAAGGTGGCGCTTACACCATACTCACCTAGCAAGTCTAGCTTGTATGCATTATCATTTATCCTTTCAAGTATTTGAAAAGGACCATCCCCTCTAGGCAATAGCTTGGACTTCTTTTGTTCTGGAAACCGTTCTTTGCGTAAGTGCAACCATACCCAATCGTCGGGCTCGAAGACGAGCTTGTGATGCCCTTTGTTGGCTTGTTGAGCATATTACTTAGTCCTTCGCTCGATGTTGAGTCTTGCCTTCTCATGTATCTGCTTAACAAGGTCAGCTTTTCTTTTTCCATCTAAATTCACACGCTCAGACAAAGGTAATGGCATTAAATCCAAAGGAGTTAAAGGATTAAAACCATAA